>ML777267.1:247327-279298 GCA_009831015.1 Picea engelmannii
AGGAACACTCCCAGGAATTAGGTGAATTTCGTGATCATGATTTCGAGTGGGTGGAAGACCTTTGGGAATATCTTCAAATACTTTGGAATGCTTATCAATGATCCCTTGGAGATCTTGAGGAATATATGGCTTAGATGTTTGAAGATCTAGTGAGCATAGTTGTGCAATAACGCCTTGATGCCCCTTTTTCAATAATTTTGTCATGCCATTAGAGCTTATCACCTTACTGGGTTTCCCTGTGATACCTCTTAACTCAATATTTTTTCCTTCCAATGAAAATTTCATGAAAAGTTCTAGAAAATTAAAAGCCACTATTCCTAATGATTGTAACCATTGGATTCCTAGTACAACATCAACACCACCCATGGGTATAGCAATCATTGGACTATTCATTACATATTCCCCCATAGTAAGATTGATCTTATTGTATTTTCTTGAGCAATTGATAGTTCCTCCATCTGCAATCATTACTTGAAACTTTGGCGGTGGATATACAAAGCAATTGAGATCTTTGGCTAATTTATAGTGAATGAAATTATGAGTACTGCCAGAATTAATTAGGACTATTACCTTTTTCTTTTTGATGTATCCTTCGATCTTCTGGGTTTGAGGAGTGCTAATTCCATCCAATGCATTACACGATATCGTGGGAGTCAACTCTTCAGACGAAATTGCTTCTACGTTTTCATCTTGAGATGGTTCTTGTTCTTTTTCTTCTTCCTCTTCACAATCTATGCAGAATAATTTCTTCTCACCACACTTATGTCCCTTACTGTACTTGTTTTCACAATTAAAGCATAAACCTTTTTCTTTTCTTTCTCCAATTGTTTAGGTGTCAACCTTGTAGATTGAGGTGTTTTAGAAGAAGGAGCATTATTCTCTCTATAGATGTTAGGATTGGTCCTTCTAGTAGCCATAGCCATATTTTTACTTTCAACATTTCTTGCCACCTTAAATGCATTCTCCAATGATTTGGTTTCCCAAAGGAAAACCTCATGTTGAATGTTATCCTTTAAATTTCCTATGAATGCATCAATCGAGTGCTCATCTGGAATATTTGTTACCTTTATATTCAATCTTTGGAAGTTCTCAATGTGCTCGGTAACTAAACCATTTTTCTTGAAAGTTACCAATTGGCTAAAGAAGGTATTTCTCCTTGTATCCTAATAGTGTTCTATCATTTCTTCCATGAAAATTGTCCAAGTGACAAGTCATTTGCGAGAACAAAGCCATCGATACCATACAAATTGATTGGGTTCTAAATATAAAGAAGCAAGTCGTACCTTTTGTGTATGTGGCACATTATGTAGATTAAAGAATTTCTCCATCTGAGGTATCCATGTGATTGGGTCCTTTCCATTAAACTTCCTCATATCGATCTTAGGAACGTAGTTGGTCTTCAACCCAAAGTTGGAGTTTATCCATTCTTGATTCACCCTCCTTGTGTCCTCATCATGAATTTCATGGGATAAATTTTCACTTTCAGGTGACCTCTCTGTTACGAAATTTTTCAATCCTTCCATGATCTCCCCTTTAAAAGAATTCATATTAGTATTTATTGCCTCGAACTTAGCTTCTGTTGAATCCATCATCTCTTGTAGTTCATCTTTTGTTATTGTCTTCTTTTGTAAATTATTTATGTCCCTATGCATTTATTCACATTCATCAAGATTCCAAGTAGGATTGTATGGAGGCTTATTTGGTGTAGAAGTTCCCTTTTTTGGTGGCATGTTGGCCAAGTATCACTTTAAACCTTGATTTTGAGGTGGTTCTGCTAGACAATATTCCTTTTATTGTTTCTCCAAAATTTCGGCCCTTCCGAGTATGAACTTTTATTTTTTATAGGTCTCTGATATTGCTTCTCTTCAATGCCATGGATATGATAAAATTTGGATGTGCCAAGTGGAATTTATGGTAAGTTCCCCACAACCTATTATTTTTAGTCTTTCCAGGAGATCTCACTTGTATAGCGTGCCCCGCACAAAATAATTGATATAAAATTCTGAAACATGTACCAGAACTACTACAGTTTGTCCACTATCCAATGCAACTGGTGTCACTAAATTTGAATACTCTAGGAAGAATTTAGGATTTTTTTTACCTGGAACACCTGCTTGAGACTAGTCAATAGGACTAGTCAGATATCCTATCTTCCATAGGGTGTATATACAAATTTACGATGACCCAGAAGCAACAATTTCTATCACATATACCTTACTAATTTATGAGAATATCCTCCAGATTTTAGGGTCTGAAACATTACAAAAACAATTTTATAGCTAAAATTCCTCAATGACTCAATTCAGGATGATTCTAGAACCCTATCTTACAAAGGGTGTATCCCGAAAAGTATAAGGCCTCGGGAGATGAATTTTTAACCCAACGTACCCTGATCTGTCTACTAAATACAATCCAATCTGTTCCTTCTAAATCATTGTATAAAAAATGTTATAGTGAAAATTCCATAGTGTCTCAGATGTAGTAGCGAAACCCCAAGACCTTAAGCTCTGATACCATATGTTAAGAACCAAATATCAATATAGCATAGAAGAACCTCATAATAAGTACTCAACGCCTTGAAGAAGAGATTATTTCAGATAATAAGCCTCTTCGAGGGGGCAACCTCCTTTTACCCCACATAAATTTTCAAGTACAAGATGATTCCAAATGAAAATGTCTCCTTGGTATATATAGGAGACTAGGAGGTATAATTACAACTAATGGAATAAATCCGACATAAATAAAGTAACATTAATAATTTAATATGCCCCAATTAAGGGGAAATGACACCGCCTTTAATTATAAACCACAATTTGGATAGTCCTGGAACCGAAAGTCGGTGTTTCAAATCACCTGATGGTTGTGAAATTAATGAATCTATGTCTATTTTTTTTGCAAACCCCTGTGGTCAAGAAATCACGATGCATTCTCTTTCCTAAAAAATCGTTGGAAGAGGTAGTGGATGAATTAAAAGGAAACGTCCCCCCTGTTCTTTCTAGTGAACCTAATCAAAATCACAATAATAAACCTATTGTAATGAAAATTTGTAAGGGTAAGAAAAAGCTAAGCTCAGATTTGAATTTTAGAAATAAGAGGTCTGGTCAATTGATCTCTAGGAGTTTAAGGAATTGAAAAAATGATCATTTGATCTCGATCTCTACGATCGAGATCAATGATCATTGTTCAGATCAAGAGACACATTATTTACTCGCTCAAGAATATTCAGATAACGAGTCTCTCAAGAACGAAATTGTTGGTGAGGTTGAGCAGTATGATTTTGTCTCTAGGTTACCTCTGTGTCTAAAATCCCAAGAGGGATTTGTTGGCATTGGCCACGAATTGGAGCAAGCCACAGGGCAGCACGATATACCCGTTTCTTAATACATTCCACATCGGTCTGCTAAAGCACCATTACATTGTGACAATTGCTTAAATTGGGTAGAGCATTATTATAGGGATATACCATTGTTGCAAGATCAAGTAAAACGTCTAGATGCTCGGAATTCTTTACTTGAACAACAAAACCAAGAGTTTAAAGAATGTGCAGAGAGAGAAAATAAAACACCCAAAAGATTCGACAATATAATCATAAAAAATGCAACCAACTTCAATGCCATCATTGATTCAGAACTGTCTGATCCTTCACTTGCTAATTTCTAATGGTAAAAATGATTTTGTTTGATTTTATTTCATTCTATTATGAAAAATAAAAATAGGAAGATTTAATTTCGATTTTCTTTCATAATAACAAGACTAGCTACAAAATCTCTGATTTTGTAGCCAGTCTATTTCTGAAAATTAGTTAGTATTATTTCCTGAATATCAATTTCGTTTTTGCTATCTACAAGAAGATGATAATTATGTTGTTGTTTACATCGAGGAATCATATTGGATCATACGCTCTATTATTCAGTGGTTTATTTCTTTTATGTTGATAAAACTTTGTTATTATTTTGACAAACCAATTTCTACAGGAGTGGTTTCGAGTTGTACTATTTTTGTAATATTATCTATTTTTTGGGGATTGCACTCTCTCTTGCATGATAAGAGTAAGTCTATCCTAAGCTAGTTTAAATAGTGATGAATGTTAGTAATGAAGACATATTTAAGTCTATCCTAAGCTAGTTTAAATAGTGATGAATGTTAGTAATGAAGACATATTTTTTGGGGATACATTACGGACATATGATTTATTTTTTTAAAACTAATATGGAGAAGTTGTTCACCTTTTGGCTTTAGACCTGTGTGATGCTTACCCCATTACGTTTTTGCCTCCATCCTATGAAATATCATTATGTTTGATGCAACTTTAGTTTGGTTATCATATGGTATTTCATATTATTAAGTAATTTAATCATGTTTGTAATTTGTTGTTCCATATTACATCTCTGATCAATCTGCCATTTAATTATTGTTGATTTATGCTAGATATTGAATGATGGATTATGTGAATGCTTTGTATTGAGTTTACTATGTTTATAAGTGTTAATTATTATAAGATCACCAAATCTGTATATTTATCATTATGTCGCTATATTCTCACTCCAATGCATCTTTGAGTTTATGCTGGGAGTATTAGCAGTGTTCTTTTACAGGTTTCCCTCATAGGCTAGACAATCTCGAGTTTGAAATTGCATAGGAAGATAAATTAATTTTAGTCTATTAGTTAGAGGTTAGTTTCCTTGTTATTTATCTAAAATATTTTGTTAATGAAATAAGAACAACATGAATTAGATTTTGATTGTTTACGTATTCTTATTTCAATTATATTTTATTAACATTCGTTAGTTTTAGATCTTTAGAGATTCAAAAGAAAACATAAAATGTATGTGCTTTCTTTATCTCTTCTATGAACACTTTCAAAAACATAAATCTTGTACGTTGTACATAAACTGTTTATAATTATGTGCACATATTCGTACATATTCGTGTTTCCATTTGAACATTTGTAATTATTAAACTATATTATTAGTATCAAACTATATTATTAGTATCATAGCTTTATAGATTAGTTTCTTTTCTTTTAGTTTTTTTAGTACTTTAGCTGGCCAACAGAGCTATTAAACTCGTCTGGTTATTTCATTCCAAATGGATTGGATTAATTAGACAACCCCGGTCCATATTTGAATTTCCAGTTAACGGTGTGTCACATACGCCCGTCAACAAGAGGGTAATACTATCCTACGACGTGAGGTTATTTCTCTGGATTTGCTGAAATGTAATGCATTTTTTTCCCCTCTCCTTGCATGGCGGATTTGCCAGGAAAGCCCCTCTGAGTTTGCTGAAATGGACTGCGCTTTTTCCCTCTCTTTGCATGGAAGATTTTCCAGGAAACCCCCTCTGAGTTTGTTGAAATAGACTGCAGTTTTTTCCCTCTCCTTGCATGGAGGATTTTCCACGAAACCCCCTCTGCATTTTTGCTTACAAGGAATGTGTGTTTTCCTCTCCTTGTATGGCGGATTTTCCAGGAAAACAGTCTCTGCGTTGGTTGAAAGTGGATTGCAATTTTTCCCTTGAAGTCCCTGCGGGTTAGTAAGAGGTCTTCCCAGTGCTTATTTGTCGGATGTGCCTCTCTGGCGATGTCTATGATGAAATCCTTCTGATTTTTGGTACTTAACTCATCTCCCAACGTGATAATACCACCTGGATCCATCCCAAACAACCTGATTTTAATCAACCTGTTCAACGAATGTTAAAATCCCTATCCTCCACCAGTTTACTTGCTTTAATTCCCTAGTGCACCTGTCAGATTTTTAGTCGATTTGAGAAAGGTATATTGTGGAACCTTCCTGTTGGGATAAGTAGACTATATCTATTTTGTATCTTGAGCTTAGGAACGCATACAAAAGAGGGCATATCAATTTTTATCAATGGGGATTCACTACTCTAGTTAATCGGTTTTTTTGTTTAAGAAATTTTTTTGTCTTTCTAACTTTAGGAAAAGAATCATCCTTGTCTCAAGATCCCTAGAAATGAAAAATCCTTCTCTAACTGTTCTTGATTGATATTGGGGGTATTCCTCGTAGTGTTGATGGTCGTTACTTCCACATGTTATAGTAGGATAAATGCATTTTTAGTTAATGTTTTGAATGCTAAATTATTGTATCTAAGTTTGTTGTTTGATCGTTGGTTTTAGAATTGTCCTTGTAGTCCTCTAAAAACTTTTCTCTATGGTTGTTGTAAAATAAAACTAAGTATATCTTGCTCCTCTAAGTTAGGGAATAGCCACAACTCTACATTTAGTTTATAATATCCTCCAAGTACGGATATTCTGTACCTTAGTTGATGATATTATTTCTCCTTTCTCTTGTGACATATTAGAGACCAAAGGTTCTAATTGTAAAAAAATACAACATTCGTCCTAGCAAGAGCCTAGATTTTGTCCTTGTCTTAAACTTGCTAAAGAAAACTTCATTCTCCAACATCCCTTTCTTTGCAGAACCTTAATGAATTGATTAAACTTGCAATAAATATATTCTTGTAAATTAATTAAGGATGATTTATTTAATTCACTTTTGATTAGTCATGTGTCACAGAAGGATTGTGGATTATGTTTATTTCAATATTTATATCATGCGCACACATTGAAATTATGTTGATTTATTAATCGTGCATCTTGAATTTAAATAGATGTTTCTTTTGTGCCATGAATTAAATATTGATGATTACTTTGTGCACATTGAATTAATGTCGATTTATGTTTGATTTAGTAAATGTATTCTCTTGATCCATTGAATTAATGTGGAGTGCGATTAGTTAAGTACTTAGATTACTTGCGCACTATTTTATAATGTTAATTCGGTGATAGTATGATTGGGTTCAAACTTGTTTCCTTTTGCACCATGGAATAAACCTAATGATTCTCTTACACCTTGAATTGTATTGTGGTTAGACTACTTGCGCCTTTATTATACCGTTGATGTCTGACTAGTTAAGTAGTTAGACTCCCTTGCGCCATGAAATAAGGTTGAGAATACTCTTGCACCATTAGTCTGTTGACATATGATTATGTTAATTTTTTTTACTCTTGCGTCATTTAATTGTTGATATGTACATGATTAAGTAATTGGATTATTACGCCATGGAAGAATGTTGATAATTGTTGAATAAGTAACTATCTTACTCTTGTGCTAGTGAAGCTATGTCGATGCGTGATTGACGGTCTAGTACAGAGATATGAGATGTGATTGATTTAGTGGGATTTAGACACCTCCTTGTTCCTTAGAACAATATCCAGCCTTGAGACCTTAAATGGTTAAAATTATTTGGAGCTTGGGCTTGAGAATTGCTTATGTGTCTTGGAGGTCCTATCCTTGTAGGGTAGGTTGGTCGGGTAATCATATTTTTTCATGGTCTGATTGATTGTTGTCATAATTTATTTCAGGATGATTATCAGATGCTAATTTGCTATGCTATTTATTCTTATATGTCACTATCTGACGTTGATGCATTGAACGCGTCGTTAGTGATTCCTTGATGAGTAGTTGGTACTACTTTTACTTATGATGTTGTTGATTAGGCGTTGTTGTGATCATGTGTGATGCAGGAGCATCTCTCCATGCCAGCCAGTCAGCCACGTCAGCGTGCACCCATTCAGGGCTGAAAGGGAGGCACAGCCTCATTTTGAATTTGTATTGAATGTAATTTAATGTATTAGGCTGGTGAGCCATGAATGCCATGCCTTTTCGCAGGCATTAGATAGGATCGACCTTTATTGTAGATTGGCTGAGATCTAGGTCCGATTCTGGACTAGACATCCCCATTCATTGTAATTAATTAGGGTAGGTAAATCCTGGAGGGAAGCGCTAAGAGAACCTCAGGTAAAAGAGATAGAGAGATCTCATTTTGAGAGGGGATGGGTAGAGAGCAGAAGAGTTGAAGAGTCGAGGGAGAGCTCGGGAACACCTTGTAAAATATACAGGCATTTGCCATCATTAATACATAGCGGTTTTTCCTGCATTTTCTGTCATTATATGCATGTCTGTATGTGTGTGTTCATTATATGATGCAATCGTGTATTGTTATCATGTATTTGCAGGGAGTTGGTTTGATTTCAGGTTTGAGAGGTCTTTGAGGGTTCATGCCATGAGGGCGTGACAGAGTGTTGAGACTCTGAATCCCAGTGCACAGAGGTGGCACTTCTGAACTCGAAGGAGTCAGACAAAGACGTGTTGAGGGCACAAGCCTTGAAGACAATAACTCATACAGAAGAAGGACTTTTGGGGTTACTGAACACCCAAAGAGGCAAGGCTGTGTAGCTGAGACATAGTGCTAATGGAATCACTGAGGATTATGTGAGAGGCTCTGCCAAGAGGGCATTAAGCGCGTATACAGTGGTGTACGGAGAGAAAGAACTCTGCTGTGAGTTCAGAGAGACCAGAATTCTGTTGAGGATTCTGAGGAGCTCCGTCTGGAGGACGTCGAGCGAAGTGTGCAGATGACACAGGAGGAAGGAACCCATTGAGTTATGTCATTTGAAGGAAGCAGAGTCCACTGAGGGACCTGTATTGGGTTGTTGAATACCCAGAAAGACTCAGCACGGAGGTTGCTTGAGCAAGGAGCCAGGGAGGCATCTATATTCCCTCAAGGGGGTCTAAGTTTTGTGGAAACTCAGGACAGGTAGCGCTTTGCGTGCAAAGACTTTGCAGGAGTGCATGAGACAAATAATCTCGTGAGGATTCAAAGGGTAGAAGCTCTGGAAGGATAGCGTTTTCATACGCACAGGCGAGACTCAAGTTGATGGTTCGCAAGAGGAGAAGAAACACAAAGGTCTGAGCCTTTGGGAACGAAGAAGAAACCAGGGGGAGCTCAGGAGGAGCGTACCAGAGGAAGAACCCGACAGTCGTCGGATCTCAAGAAGAAATCCCGTCATCCATTGGATCGGGAGAAGTAGCGCACGGTTTAACCTAAAGAGGAGGAGCGCATGGGAGAAGGGATCTAAGTCATCAGATCTCAGACTAGATCGCCGACAGTCGTCAGATCGACAGAAGTTGCACAGGGTTTAAATAGTCGGGATATCGGCCATCGGGAATTCGGGATTCTCGAGGTCGTAGGAGCCGGGCAGTGCGGCCGCGAAATCCCGATGGGATCTGGACCGTCCGTTGGCAGAAGGACACGTGGAGAGGATCCAGCGCCATCGGCGTTTGGCGCATCGGGAAATCGGCATTCCCGTGGACACGAGATCGGGGAAATATCAGGTGAAAACCCCGATATAATCAGAGCCATTGATTTCCAGAGGGACGCGTGTCAAGAGATCCCTTCATATCGAGATTTCGGCATTCGGTATTTGGCGATGCAAGAGTTGCATGTACGTCGGAATCGCGAGTAGCGATTTCCCGAGTTAACGGGAGCCGTCAATCGTCAGGAGGACAGGTGGCACCAATCCGGCGTATCGGGGTTTCGGCATTCGGGGTTTCTAGCGGCAAAGAAACTTCGCATCGTGGATTCACGATCCGCGAAATCCCGACGTGACATGGCGTGTGGGGTCGCGATCGCCAGTGGAGTACAGGTGGAAGCATATCGGAGTTCGGGGTTCGGGGATTCATAGTGTAAGTGAATCACGACATTTCATGTGCCGATTTCCCGATAGGGAAATCTCCGATAGAGAAAAGTGTTGACCCGTTGACCATCGGGGGTCGGGGTTTTGTTGTGCATGTGAATTGTGTTCGCGTGAACCGCGAACTCCCGAAGCGCGATTTCCCGATATCCGAAGGGAAAATCACCGAAGGAGCCTACTGTGGGTAGTGGACTCTCGAGTGGAGAGGAAGAGTACTTTGACTCTTCGGGCCCATGTATGAAGAAGGTCCTGGTGGGAGTAGGGAGGAACCGTGAGGGTTGACTCTGTTGCGTCAGAGTGGTATCATGGCAGGATCTCATCTGTATATTGCAGGTGAAGGAAGACAGGGTTGCTGAGAACTCTGTGGGGACTTGCTTGCCGGAGGTAGCAGTCCGTAAACAGTCAGAGGGAGACCGTAGAAGATGAAGTTGACCACTCAATATTGCAGGAGTGACAGCAGTAGATCTGTCGAGAAGACAGGTAGAGATAGCAAAATGGCTACCGAAGGCCATAGGAAGAAAAGCAAGGCAGAAAAGCTTGCAGAGGAAGCAGAAGAGACTAGAAAGCTCTATGAATTAAAGGCAGACATAGAGAAGATGGAACTGCGGATGCGGCAGGATAGGAGGAGGAGACGACTGCATGAATTGCCAATGAAGAAGGAAAAAGAGAAATGGCCAGTCAAGCAGTTGATAGTCATAAGACAGTGTAGGTTGTTGAAAAGATGGTTGAGGTACGCTGAGAACCTCAGGGCCATAGAAGAAGACATGATTTCTTACTGTTGGCCAGAGAGCGGACAAAGTCTCGATGGCGATGATGATGATGATGATGATGATGATGATTGGGATAAATTGGAATCAACTGATGGTTTCAAATACTACCGGTTGGGAAAAAAGGAAGAAATTCCAGTTTGCCAGGAGGGCAACGAATCGGGATCAGTTGAGGATCTCAAGGACTGTCGTGAGGGCAGCCAGGGAGTTTCAAATTGCCAGTTGGGCAGGGGAACAGAAATGAGATCGACTGAGGATCTCAAAGACTGTCGGGAGGACAGCCAGGAAACTTTGCATTGCCAGCTGGGCGATGAAAGGAGATCAGGTGAAGATCTCGAAGACTGCCAAGAGGGCAGCAGAATCGTACTAAGCTGCCTGGAGGGCAGAGATGAAAAATTGAGACTGTCTGAGAGTCTCTTGGACTCAAGGGAGAGTTCAAGTCAGCAAAGGTTGCTGATGAAGATGGGATCGGTTGATCTCATAATCTGCCAGGGAAGCAGCAGTGGAAGCATCCCATATGGCCAGATGGGCAGGGATGATTTGAGAAGTCAGGTTCATCCAGGAGAGCTAACAGAGCATATAAGCTCGCAAGAAAATTAGCAGATGAAGCTGACAGGAGAAGAGGAACATCAGGATGGTATACTGATGATTGGGGGAGTTTCAATATTCCTACCATCTGCTCAGGAGGAGGTAGCAAATTCTGTCGTACAGGCAGCAACAGCAGAGCAGTCACAGTTGGAGATGATTGTTGAAGCAGAAGAGTTAGAGCAGGCATCTGGTACTGCCCAAGAAGATGCAAAGAAGAATGAGTGTTCGAAGGGACAACTCAAAAATTTTAGCCAGCAAGCTGAAGAAGCTGAAGCACTGAAGCTGACAGCAAAAGCTCAAGCAGGAGCAAAAGAGGAACATGAGCATTCTGAGGAATGGCTCAGCATTTTCAGCAAAGAAGCTGAAAACAATGGGGAGATTGCAGAAGCCAAAGGAGAGAGCGAGCATTCTGAGGAATGTCTCAACACAGTCAGCAAGGGAGCTGGGGAAGCTGTAGCACTAGGGTTAGCAGTAGAAGATGCCGAGGAGCAGGCAGGTAAGATCATCACTCCATGGGAGACGGAGTTGAAGATGCTGGAGGATTGGTTGAACAATCCAGAGCCAGCAAGAGAACTGACATAATGTGAGCTGCCAGAAAAGAGGATGATTGAGCAGCAGGTCAGTCGGGAAGAAACTGCAGAACTGAAGGCTGCAGTAAAGTGGCGATTGAAGGCCACAGATGAAGATGAAAAAGATGACATGGGAGATCATGATGATCTGCCCGATGGTCAAAATATTTTGCAGCAGAGGAGACTGCAAAGGCAGAGCTAGCCACAGGAGCAGCTGGACCGAGAGTTAGAGGACATCAGAAGGTTGATGTTGAGGTCAGCGTAGATTACCAGCGAAGAGAAGCTGGGCAGAGAAAAGACAGCAGCATCAGCGCAGCGGAAGCAGCAGCAGCAGCAGAGCGGAGCACATGAAAAGCTCCAAAGACTTGTTTGGGACCCAGGTGGATTCCAACAATTACAGGGGAAGCTCATGAGCAGGAGCTCATGATTTTTGCAGCTGTGGAGTATGATGCAGGAGCATCTCTCCATGCCATCCAGTCAGCCACGTCAGCGCGCACCCATTCAAGGATGAAAGGGAGGCGCAGCCTCATTTTGAATTTGTATTGAATGTAATTTAATGTCTTAGGCTGGTGAGCCATGAATGCCATGCCTTTTCGCAGGCATTAGATAGGATCGGCCTTTATTGTAGATTGGTTGAGATCTAGGTCCGATTCTGGACTAGACAGCCCCATTCATTGTAATTAATTAGGGTAGGTAAATCCTGGAGGGAAGCGCTAAGAGCACCTCAGGTAAAAGAGATAGAGAGATCTCATTTTGAGAGGGGATGGGTAGAGAGCAGAAGAGTTGAAGAGCCGAGGGAGAGCTCGGGAACACCTTGTACAATATACATGCATTTTCCATCATTAATACATAGCAGTTTTTCCTGCATTTTCTGTCATTATATGCATGTCTGTATGTGTGTGTTCATTATATGCTGCAATCGTGTATTGTTATCATGTATTTGAAGGGAGTTGGTTTGATTTCAGGTTTGAGAGGTCTTTGAGGGTTCATGCCATGAGGGCGTGACAGAGTGTTGAGACTCTGAATCCCAGTGCACAGAGGTGGCACTTCTGAACTCGAAGGAGTCAGACAAAGACGTGTTGAGGGCACAAGCCTTGAAGACAACAACTCATACAGAAGAAGGACTTTTGGGGTTACTGAACACCTCAAGAGGCAAGGCTGTGTAGCTGAGACACAGTGCTAATGGAATCACTGAGGATTCTGTGAGAGGCTCTGCCAAGAGGGCATTGAGCGCATATACAGTGGTGTACGGAGAGAAAGAACTCTGTTATGAGTTCAGAGAGACCAGAATTCTGTTGAGGATTCTGAGGAGCTCCGTCTGGAGGACGTCGAGCGAAGTGTGCAGATGAAACAGGAGGAAGGAACCCATTGAGTTATGTCATTTGAAGGAAGCAGAGTCCACTGAGGGACCTGTATTGGGTTGCTGAATACCCAGAAAGACTCAGCACGGAGGTTGCTTGAGCAAGGAGCCAGGGAGGCATCTATATTCCCTCAAGGGGGTCTGAGTTTTGTGGAAGCTCAGGACAGGTAGCGCTTTGCGCGCAAAGACTTTGGAGGAGTGCATGAGACAAATAATCCCGTGAGGATTCAAAGGGTAGAAGCTCTGGAAGGATAGCGTTTTCATACGCACAGGCGAGACTCAAGTTGAGGGTCCGCAAGAGGAGAAGAAACACAAAGGTCTGAGCCTTTGGGAACGAAGAAGAAACCAGGGGGAGCTCAGGAGGAGCGTACCAGAGGAAGAACCCGACAGTCGTCAGATCTCAAGAAGAAATCCCATCATCCATTGGATCGGGAGAAGTAGTGCACGATTTAACCTCAAGAGGAGGAGCGCACGGGAGAAGGGATCTGAGTCATCAGATCTCAGACCAGATCGCCGACAGCCGTCAGATCGGCAGAAGTTGCACAGGGTTTAAATAGTCGGGATATCGGCCATCGAGAATTCGGGATTCTCGAGGTCGTAGGAGCCGGGTAGTGCGGCCGCGAAATCCCGATGGGATCTGGACCATCCGTTGGCAGAAGGACAGGTGGAGAGGATCCAGCGCCATCGGCGTTTGGCGCATCGGGAAATCGACATTCCCGTGGACACGAGATCGGGGAAATATCAGGTGAAAACCCCGATATAATCAGAGCCATTGATTTCCAGAGGGACGCGTGTCAAGAGATCCCTTCATATCGAGATTTCGGCATTCGTTATTTGGCGATGCAAGAGTTTCATGTACGTCGGAATCGCGAGTAGCGATTTCTCGAGTTAACGGGAGCCGTCGATCGTCAGGAGGACAGGTGGCACCAATCCGGCGTATCGGGGTTTCGACATTCGGGGTTTCCAGCGGCAAAGAAACTTTGCATCATGGATTCGTGATCCGCAAAATCCTGACGTGACGTGGCGTGTGGGGTCGCGATCGCCAGTGGAGTACAGGTGGAAGCATATCGGAGTTCGGGGTTCGGGGATTCATAGTGTAAGTGAATCACGGCATTTCATGTGCCGATTTCCCGATAGGGAAATCTCCGATAGAGAAAAGTGTTGACCCGTTGACCATCGGGGGTCGGGGTTTTGTTGTGCATGTGAATTGTGTTCGCGTGAACCGCGAACTCCCGAAGCGCGATTTCCCGATATCCGAAGGGAAAATCACCGAAGGAGCCTACTGTGGGTAGTGGACTCCCGAGTGGAGAGGAAGAGTACTTTGACTCTTCGGGCCCGTGTATGAAGAAGGTCCTGGTGGGAGCAGGGAGGAACCGTGAGGGTTGACTCCGTTGCGTCAATGTGTTGATGTTAATTCCTTAAAGAATAAAAAAGAAATTTACTTTATGCTTCATTTTCCTAGACGTAATGGAGGGGTTGTTACATATGGTATCAGAGAGGATTTGACCCTGCGACTGTGGATCGTCACGCCTTCCACTGTATTAAACCCACGATTGATAACTTTGTGCTAATTAAAATTTTAACCTGTCCATGTGGTAATCGTAGTTAGAGGATGTCATGGAGGTAGATGACATGGTACTTAGGGAGGAGGCACTACACCTCCAGTCACATCCATGCCAGAGGGGTATAACCCCCAAGGATAATAATAAGTCATGAGGCAGGAGAAGATTGTTGTGGGGGATGTGGTCGGTGTGACGAGGTCCCTTATGAGGTTGTCAGAAGCCTTGATTAATAGACCGAACAGAGATGAGACCAGGGTGCATGTACCCCATGAGGGTTCACCGCCCTCTACAACTAGCAGAGTCAGATTTCATAGAGAACTCGAGAAGGGGAATTTTTCCCATGTTCAAGGGTGCCATGGACGGCTCAAATGATGGGTCAGGGCGGGAGAACATGAGACGTGTGTTGCACTTCGTGACTACCCGCCCACTTGAAGGTCCGAATGAAAGTCTTGTAGATAAAGGAGAGTGCTCTTTTGTGGAGGAAGACACTCCTACCTCGACTAAACTTGGTCATTGAAGCAATGTTATGGGAATGGTTTGCGGAACGATTATGGGAGAAGTAATTGTCAGAGGAATTTGTGGAGTGCCAGCTCAAGGAGTTCAATTCCTTACAAATAGGTGGTTGTACGATGTCGGAGTATGAGACCATATTTATGGAGCTACTTCGATATGCCCCGCAAATTACACAGAGAATATGGAGGACATCAAGTTTGTGTTTCTCATCAGCTCCAACTTCATGTGAAGGTAAGGATCTTAATGCCTCAGACATTGCACAATGCAGTCCAGTGGACCCCATAGCTGAGGAAGAATTGGATCGCAGTAGTCAGGGAAGGTCTCCTGCAAGACCGTCTAGACTGATGACTTTAGGTGCACAGTATCATCAGACACCATCCAAATAAGACATCAGGGTATCAAGATACTTCTAGAGGACCCTTTTTCTTGACACAATGATGACAGGTTCCTCTGAAGAGGACTCCCTACATGGGACCATCGCATCAATGGTAGTTCTTCCAACAACAACAGTTTAGGCCTGTCAGCAGAATGCACTAGGATCTTAGGATGGTAGGCCAACAAGTTCTACTTAGGGCTACGAGTAATAGACCGAATATGGGTGTTGGATCTGTGGAGAGCCACCATACCAGTAAGAATGTTTGGTTGAAAAGGCCAGAGCAGACCGGTCAACAAGAGTTACTACCATTGTAGAGGTGGGAAAGGATCACAATATTCATGACCATAGTGAATAACTGCCAGGATGAGCACCAATACACTATGCTTGAGATGTCAGGCACAATAGCTGGCCAAATTTTTTGTTTTGTACAGAACTAGGTATTACAAAAGAGCATGCGCAAGGATGCAAGTTATATGCATTCTTAGCACTGAACAACAAGGGCGTGGAAGAAGGATTAGAAAACCCTCTGGTAGTATGAGAGCCTACAAAGTGTTCCTAGAAGAGTTACATGGTTTGATGCTTGAAAGGGAATTATAATTTACCATCGAATTAAAACCTGGAACTAAACTGATAGCAAGAACACCTTATCGAATGTCAACCCTTGAGTTACAGAAGTTGAAAATGCAACTGAAAGTGTTGCTGGACCTAGGAATTATACGTCTGAGTGTGTCACCTTGGCATATGCCTATTATTTTCATATGGAATAAGGATGGGTCATGGAGACTCTACATTGACTACCGTCAATTGAACAAGGCAACAATTGAGAACCATTATCCGTTGCCTAGAACAGACGATTTGTTTGATCAAATGAAAGGTGTGATGGTGTTTTCAAAGATCGAACTAAGAACAGGATACCACTAGCATAGATCGAGGAGGAAGACATTTCTAAGACCTCATTCAAGATGAGGTTGGGATATTATGAGTTTACCATTTTACCATTTGGACTAAGAAATTCCCCAAGGGTATTCATGAGCTTAATGAATGGGGTGTTCAGCGAATACTTGGAAAATTTTGTTCAAGTATTCATTGACAAAATTTGATATATTATCAGATGATGGAAGAACATGATGAACATTTATGCTTGGTACTACAATGTTTACGAGAGAACAAATTATAAAGGAAACTATTGAGATGATATTTTTATCAATTGTGGATTCATGATTTAGGGCATGTTATCTCCGATGAAGGAATCGATGTGGATCTAGCGTTGGTAGATGATATTATGTATTGGAATGCACTGAAGAATGTACCAAAAGTACGTAAATTCATGGTTTTAGCTGGATATTATTGACGGTTCGTCAAAGGTTTTTCGAATATAGAAAATCTGATTACGTAATTGCAGAAGAAAAACAACAAGTTTGTCTAGACCATGAAATGCGGGGAAGCATTTTGAAGGCTCCGGATATATTGATGACCTCACCGATAGTAAGGGTCCTGGACATGGATGAGAACTTCTTGGTATGCACAGATGCATCCAAGGAAGGCTTAGGTAGAGTTTTGATTCAATATGGTTGAGTGACTGCTTACATCTCAAGGAAGTTAAGAAAGCATGAGGAGAACTACGCGATGCATGATTTGGAATTATTGGCCAATGAGTAAGCCATGAGAGTGTGGGGACACTATCTGATTGGACATAAATTAAAACTAAAAATGGACCATTTTGGTTTGCAACACATTTTTTTTACGCAAAGTGACTTGAATGCACAACAAAGGCATTGGTCATAACTGCTTAGTGAGTATGATTTTGAGATGACCTACATAAAAGGAATAGTGAACAGAGTGGCAGATGCATTGAGTCGGAGACCACTTATATTTTTGGTGATACCTTTCCATATGAATCTTCATGAAAATATTCTAACTATGCAACGCGGCGATGACTGGTATAAAGAGGTTAAGGAAATATCGGACAAGACACCATGTTGGTACCAAAATTTGCGGGATTTACTGTGGACAATGACAAATTAATGAGATATAATAATCGGATTTACGTATCGCCTAACAAAAAGTGATAAATTTGATATTAAGAGAATATCATAGGGCAATATGCATGGCTCATCCATGATTCATGAAGATGAGGGAAAACCTTTATCCCTTGTTCTTTTGAAAGAGAAGAAGGTGGACATAGTTAGCTATGTGGCGAGGTTCGTAGAATGTATGCGAGTGAAGGTTGAACATAGACATATGGTTGAATTAATACAGCCACATGTCTTTCCATAATCTAAATGGGAGGCCATTTCGATGGACTTTATTGTTGGATTTCCATTTATGACAAGGAGGCACGACTCAATTTTCGTGACAGTTGACACTCTCATGAAGAGTGCACATTTTATTCTTGTGCGTATGACGTATCAGGCACCTGACATAGCTAGAATGTTTTCAACAAGATTGTGAGACTTCATGGCATGCCAAAAAGAATCATATCCGATAGAGGATCGGTGTTTACAAGACGATTTTGGACTAGTTTCCAAGAGGCCTCGAGAACCCAACTTAACTTTAGTATTACATATCACCCTAAGACAAACATGAAAACCAATAGAATGAACCAAATTGTGGAAAATATGTTGCGTATGTAAGTGTTAGACCAATAGACATGTTGGGAAGAGTTCTTTCCATTGGTAGAGTTTGCATACCACAAAAACTATCAAGGTAACATTAATATGGCACTGTTTGAGTTTCTCTACAAGTGACTGTTTCCAACGCCATTGAGTTGGGATCAACTTGAGGATAGGGTATTGGTGGGACCATAAGTGATCCAAGAAATGGAAGAACAAATACAAACGATAAAAAAAGGGGTTGGAATAAGAACAAGATCAGAAGAAGATTTTTTCTTATGTGCATCGCGTTGACCATTTATGAAGTTGGCCTATTGACTAGTACTGCCTCATTCTTTTAGGCATTGCATTATGTTTATATTGTATTTGTTTGCGACATTATGTTATTGATCCTACGCATATGATTTCCTTGAGTCCTTGCATGTGTCAGATGAGGTTTCTCTCATGGGAGATCCAATCCACATTCTAGACCCTCACATTCAACAGCTACAAATTCGAACCGTTGATCAAGTCAAGGTCCAGGGGGAAAATTGTAGTCCACACTCAGCTACCTGGGAGGACCCATATGATATGTGCCAACAATTTCCATTTTTGTTTGATAGTTAGACATTTAGATCTTGTTAGATACTTTATTTACTATACATGTATACTGTGAAACTTTGGGAGGAAGTTTAAAACAAGAGGGGGTGTATGTAACACATCGTTCTAGTGCACACATAATATGAATTATTATTTAAGGACACTTGCATAAAAGTGATCCAATTCAATATACGGTTTTTTGTTTCGCTTATGGATTCTGATGATGATGTTCTGGATTATGATATTAAATGTTATTTGATATATATGTATAGATAGGTGTTATTGATGGGTTTCTCACGAGTGTGAAAGACACTTGACAGACTGAGGATTTTGATGGCATCAATGGACCGCCTTGGACTCTAGATCAAGTCAAGGGGTGGAGTGCATATGGTTTGGGTATTTCTATTTTTTCATATGTGACATATGATTGGGTATATTATGATGTTGTTTATGGATTGTTGACAGTGTTTTGTTTATGGATGCACGTTGATGTTTTCTTTCTAATCAAACTCACATAAGGATTAAAGGGGCCATGCACAACAACTAGATACTAATGGGGGAGGTGTGGTAGCATCCCTGCCAGAACCTACTAGCACTCTCGTTGTGGATCAAATTGTAGGTTAACAATTACCTAGTTCGAGAGATCCTCGATGTCGTGAGGGTAGACTGAGACAGTCACTCACAAAGATTCTAAGGGGTGTGCAATAAGGTAGGGTTCTTATTCATTAGAGAAACATAGTCTCTCACAAGGTCACCTGATGGAATATTGACTCCAAGGGTTGTACACCTACCAAAATCAGTCAAAGGCGAGTGACACCCTTGGAGCACGTAGTGCATCTTGAAGGGCATGTCGCATAATTGAAATTTGAAACAAAGGAGAGTGGCACCCTTGCAGCACGTAGTGCCTCTTAAAGGGCACGTCAGATAATTGAAATTTGAAACAAAGTCGAGTGAAACCCATGGAGCACAGAGTGTGTATCGAAGGGCATGTCGTGGTATTTAAAAAAGAAGGGATGAGACAATGAATCTAAGTGGCCTAGAAAACTGAGCGAATGTTAAAGCTTGTAAAATATTGAACATTGCTGAATTAACTAATTGATTAATTAATTATAGAATGATTTTATTAATCATAGTACCTAATGGTCTAATCTTTTTCAATTAAAAATCTAGCTAAGCTTAATTCTAGGTTAATGGGAGGACAAAAACAAATTTTATAAAATAACTAATGAGGGGTGAATTAAATCAATGAAAATAAAATAAATCTAAAGTGTAATGCAATACACATGTGTGCATAAAATACCAAATTAAAAATTAACTTAAGAAGGGAATAAAGAATAAAAGAATGTGTAAGCATGGAAGGGTATCTAGAGTCTAGTATAACTAGGAGATGTCCCCTATTTTAACTCAAATTTGTTTTAGAAAGGAGTTAGTCATAAATGGGAAGTAGAGGGAATAAAGGGAAAACTAGGAGTAATTTTAGGAGCGCTTTTAGGATGGGTGAGGGAATTTGACATTTAATTAAATTAAATAAGTGAATTTATTGGTGCAAATAAGGGAATGGGTGAAAAGTGTACGGGGGAAATAATTCCTAATTATTTTTTATTAAAACAAATTAAACGTGCAAATGAAAAGTGGTCACTAAGAAAAACTCTATAAAATTAATGGCATAGAAGAGGAATGGATCATGAATGGTATGCGTAAAGTTATGTTGCCATAATTTATTTGACTGATTTTTCTTGTGAGATTTGGAATACCCAACTCGAAAAGTATAGTGGTAGCTCGACCCTACAGGGCGAGATGAGAGCTAGATTTTTCTCTGGTTTTGTGTGCGTGGACCCCTTGTGGCTCAAGGGGATAAGTGGGAAGACAAGTGCCCCTAGCGTTGGATGAGAGTTACTGGTGAAGTATTCACTGTTAGAAAGCAATATCTGGATAGAGTGAAAGCGTGGGAGAACATATTCACCTACATAATCGTCGGCTACAATATTCTTGTTGAAGATTTTAATTGTAGTAAGATTTAAATTCTATACATGTATTGTTATGGTATTCGGTTCAAGATTTTATTCGCAATGAGATTTAAATTTGTATATGTAATGCTATGGTATTCTTGTTCTAGGTGATTACCCGAGTTGATAAACTAATGATCGAGGCCAGATGACCTATGTAGTGTTTTTTATTTTACAATATGTTTATTCCATACAATTGTTAAGGATGGGTGTATTCAAAAAAATATTTATTTGCAATTTCGTGAACACAGTAGGTTTATATTTTAGTAGATAAACTTTATGGTCTAAATCATCTTCTTCCCATTGTGGCGATAATGTGATTCTTAGAAGTCCTATTCCAAATGTTAGATGTATGAATCCCTTCTTCCTTATTGTTGATAACACAACAAGTGGTTTCAATGATATTCTAGGTTAATGGGATCGACCTTCATTTGTTTCCCACCAGATTATCTCCACAATGAGAAGCTCTTGGTGATATTCCATTTCAAACTACACTTCCCTTCCCATCTCTTCTTCAACCCATGTCCCCAGATTGAATCGCATTGCATCCAGTCGCTCATTGTTCTTGCTCCATTGTACCAGTTGTAGGTAAAAAAGGACTATAGAGAAGGAATGATTACCCTGGGTGCCCTGGAGGTTGAGATCAAAACTCCTTCATCCTTAGAGCCCTTGATACAATTGTGATGGTCATGGATCTCGAGCCTATGGGAAGTAGCATCCTAGATTCACTTTCGTGCTAACAACGGAAGGATGAGGTTCATGGATTTTCTTCCCACGAGTATGGATGGTGAAGTGATATTGGGAAAGATTCAATTCGGGGATCCTTCATATTGTTAAGTACCTTTAAACAACCTTTAGTTCAAAGGTTAATAATATCCTAAGGTGTTAGGTTATTACTCTGTGCTTGTTTAAATAGACTGCATTTTTTTTTCCCTCTCCTTGCATGGAATATTTTCTAGGAAACCTTCTCTGAGTTTGCTGAAATGGACTATTTTTTCCCCTCTCCTTGCATGGGGTATTTTCCTAGAAACCCCCTCTGCGTTTGTTGAAAGAGAATGTGTTTTTTCCCTCTCCTTTCATGGTATATTTTCTAGTAAACCCCCTCTGCGTTTTGTTGACACAGACTGTGTTTTTCCCTCTCCTTGTGTTAGCATTGAGAGTCATCGTCAGATTGTGGGAGGATAAGCCTAGTACCCATCAGAGCTTTTGGTGGATGTTGGTTTTATATGAGTGGAGGTCAAGGAAAAAAATCAATATATGAATGATGTTCAACACAGAACTGAACAATAAATTCATAGGGAAGTGAGGGCCACATTAACTTCAGTCAGTAAATCGAGTTAAAGAGAGATTAGAGGGAAGACTTAGTGAGGAAGGTGAATGAGACTGCTATGGGCATCAAGACTTCTAGCAGCTCTAAGAAGAAAAACCCAAACTCAAGAGCATTCTTGAGCTCGATTTCAAACACTATAATATGTCCAAACAACACAGTTACAACTACAAAATGATCAAATATCCATCATCCTGCAAATCCAACAACTCGACCAGATCTTCCATGCCTGAGCCATATAGTGTGAGAGGGAATAGAAACACTCGGAACTCAGTAAAAATGACCATGATACTACTATAATCAAACCTCCATTAGAACAATATAACGATCCTCAACTGGATCATCCATGCCCAAGTGTTTTAAACAACTTTTACAGACAAAATGAAAAGAAACAGAAAGTTGACTTCTATTAACATGAAAGTCTTAAATCGATTACATAACTAGAGAATAGCTCTGGCATCACAAGAACTAAAAAATTGGGAGCTCTGCTCAACCAGTTGATGACTAACAAAATATTAAAACTTTCTATTTATACTCAGAATAATCCTCCACCACCAAGAATGTGATCTAATCATTACATTCAAAGAATTGCGTCTGAGAAGTCTTTTGTCAGACTGTGCATGTATCCCTCTATTAGACGTGAGATTAGATTAGCATGGATTTGTAGGAAAATATGCTCACAAGGGTACCATGGGTTGAAAACTCCACATCCTCCATGCCTTCCATTTATGGGGTGAGTCGAGGTTTCAACCTCCAAACCTGCCCTCCATTAACTGCTTTTCCTCAAAGATTGAATGAGAGTTAATTCTCAGGGAGAGGCCAATTTATTCTCTTAGATAGGGTGCCATATAAACATTTGATTGGGGGGGCACTCAGAGGTGGTTTAGGTTCAGACCAATTTTGGGCCCACAATCCATGATATTTCGCCACGTAGCACTTTCACCTTACCATGGTTTCCATTGCAGGACCGCTTAAGAAAATTAGCGCCCGAGCATGCTGTGCCCCCACAATGGACTGTGGTCGTAGATCGCGTCTTGAGATGAGATCTAGGGTGCACCTGCTAGAATTGGTGCCACTTCCAATCTTAACTGCTCGCCATATTTAGAAACCCCCAAACTGTGCCCAGGGGGGGAATGCTATTTTTGACGTTGAACAATAATACCTCCTAGAGGATGATCCGACGTGGAACTCCTGATGTCACCATGTTGATGTGTCATTGTCAAATAGGTGCCAAGTGTCACGACCGATGATTCCACTAGATGTCCATATGGATGACTACCACACCATCTTATATCAATGGTTGAGATCTCCTTCGGGTCTCGAGGCTCTGGGAAAATAAAAAATCAAATCTTGCTTACTTTCTATGATTTTATCCAGAGCTATGGATCTGAGGACATGTGGCTCTCTCCAAGATCAACGACTCATTCTTATTTCGGGGCTTTGGGAATTTTTTCTCTAGAACTATACTTCACACAATTTTGGACTCCCAAAATACCGTGATCCACTAATCCAATATTCACAGGGGATCTTCGTCGTTGAAAACTGAGCCTGCTTGCTTGAAAGATTAAAATTGTTTGTTTCTTATGCCCCAAGCCTGAAATGGACTAGTATGAAAGAAGCACTTTGATGCTTCCTGTGCAGACCATGAACTGAGATGAATTCTTTCCTCTTGGAAACTATATGTGATAACACCTTGCATGGTTTATTTTCTAGGAATACCATCTCTGCATTTGTTGAAAGTGGACTGCAATTTTTCCCTTGAAGTCCCTGCAGGTTAGAAAGAGGTCTTCCCAGTTCTTATTTTTCGGATGTGCCTCTCTGGCGACCTCTATGAAGAAATCATTCTGCGTTTTGGTACTTAAATCATCGTCCAATGCATTAATACCACCTGGCTCCATCCCTAGCAATCCAATTGTAATCAACTTGTTCAACGAATTTTAAAATCCATGTACTCCACTAGTTTATTTGCTTTAATTCCATAGTGCACCTGTCATATTTTTAGTCGAGTTGAGAATGGTTTATTGTGGAAGCTTCCCATGGGGATAAGTAGACTATATCCCTTTTGTCTCTTGATCTTAGGAACACATACAAAAAGGGGCATATGAATTTTTATCAATGGGGATTTGCTACTCTAGTTAATCATGTTTTTTTGTTTAAGAATAAATTTTGTCCCTCTAACTTTAGGAAATGCATCGTCCTTGTCTCAATATCCCCAGAAAGGAAAAACCCTTCTCTAACTGTTCTTGATTGATATTGGTGTTCTTCCTAGCAGTGTTGATGGTTGTTACTTCCACATGTTTTGGTAGGATAAACGCATTTTTATTTAATTTTTTGAACGTTAAATTATTGTATCTAAGTTTATTGTTTGATCGTCGATTTTAGAATTGTCCTTGTAGTCCTCTAAAAACTCTTCTCTGTGGTTGTTTTAAAATAAAAGTAAGTAGATTTTCCTCCTCTAAGCTAGCGAATAACTACAAATCTACATTTTAGTTTATTATATCCTCCCAATAGGGATATTCCCTACTTTAGTTGATGATTTTATTGCTCCTTTCTCTTGTGAGATAGTGAAGACCAATGGTCTTAATTGTACAAAAATACAACCTTCTTCCTTGAAAGATCTTATCTTTTGTCCTTGTATCAAACTTGATAAAGGCAACTTCATTCTCCAACATCCCTTTCTTTGCAAAACCTTAATGAATTGATTAAACTCGCAATAACTAGATTCGTGTAAACTAATTAAGGATGATTTATTCAATTCACTTTTGATTAGTCACGCATCACAGAAGCATTGTGGATTATGTTTAATTCAGTATTTAGATCGCACACGCACCTTGAAATTATGTTGATTTATTAATCGTGTGTCTTGAATTTTAATAGATGTTTCTTTTGCGCCATGAATTAAATATTGATGATTAATTTGCGCGTGTTGAATTAATGTCGATTTATGTTTGATTTAGTAAATAGATTATCTTGTACCATTGAATTAATGTGGAGTGTGATTAATTAAGTACTTAGATTACTTGTGCGCCATTTTATAATGTTAATTAGGTGATAGTATGATTGGGTTCGAATTTGTTTCCTTTTGCGCCATGGAATAAACCTAATGATTTTCTTACACCTTGAATTTTATTGTGGTTAGACTACTTGAGCCTTGATTATACCATTGATGTATGACTAGTTAAGTAGTTATACTCCCTTGCGCCATTAAATAAGGTTGATAATACTCTTGCACCATTAGTATGTTGATGTATGATTATTTTAAATTTTGTTACTCTTTCGTCATTTAATTGTTGATATGTACATGATTAAGTAATTGGATTATTGTGCCACAGAAGAATGTTGATAATTATTGAATAAGTAACTAGCTTACTCTTGCGGTAGTGAAACTATGTCGATATGTGATTGATGGTATAGTCTAGATATATGAGATGTGATTGATTTAGTACGATTTAGACACCTCCGTGTTCCTCAAAAAAATCACTAGCCCTGAGACCTTAAATGGTTAAAATTAATTGGAACTTGGGCTTGAGCGTTGCTTATCTATCCCGGAGGTCCTAACCTTGTAGAGTAGGTTGGATGGGTAGTTGTTTTTATTCATGGTCTGATTGATTGTTGTCGTAATTTATTTCAAGATGAATATGAGATGATAATATGATATGCTATTTATGGTTATGTGTCGCTATCCTCCGTTGATGCATTGAACGCGTCGTTAATGATTCCTTGATGAGTAGTTGGTACTACTTTTAGCTATTATGTTGTTGATTAGGCGTTGTTGTGATCATGTGTTGATGTTAATTCCTTAATGCAAAAAAATAAATTACTTTATGATTCTCTTTCCTATACGTAACAGAGGGGTTGTTACAACGACAAAAGAGCTACACAGATCAAAATTGAACACATAAAGAATTTAATATTGAAGATCATGTTTATTTCCAGGTGAAGGAAAGAAAGAGTTCACTGAAACTTGGAATGTGATCAAAGTTATCACCAAGATTTTTTGGACCTTTTGAAGTGCTAGCACACATTGGCTCAGTAGCATATTAGCTAGCACTACCAGAAAATTTAAAAGTTCATAATGTTTTTCATATTTCATTTTTAAGAAAATATTTTCATGAACCTATTCATGTAATATATTGGAACTTGTTACAGGTGGAACTAGAAGGCAAGTTTCGGGTGGAACCATTGCACATTCTGGACAAGAAAGAAACATTTTTGCAAAACTGAGTCATCATTCAAGTAAACATGTAGTGGAATCACTTTGGTCTTGAAGAGGATACTTGGGAGTTGGAGGATGTCATGAGAAAGACATATCCAAATCTATTCCAAGGATGATCGGAACAAAATAAGCATTTAACATCGAGGATGATATTAAGTCCAAGGGGGAGAGTATGTAATACTCCTCAAATAAAGTATTTGGCATGCTAATAAATTCTGTTAATTCAAAAAATTGAAATTAGGATTTTTAGGAAGATTTGACTGTTATTAATTTAATTATGGTGCAATATAGTGACTTGATAAGTGTACTTATTTGCGACATAGATGTAAAAGACAATATTTTTATTTAATTAATAAAGGAGGGAATAGAAGGAACACCTAGTTAAAAAGAGATGATTATGAATCCATGAACGGAGAACAAGATGAAGCCAACCCTAGGCATGAAAGGAAATGTGTCATAAATCGTTCTGGATGATTGACACACCTTGCAAGTTAGGTATTTTCAAGCAGTGAAAATTCCCAAGAGGAAAAAAATCTTTGGGAAAAAGACTAAGACCTAGGAAAACTGATAAATACACATGTGTGAGGAGGCATGACAATGCTTAGCATGTGGAACTGAGGAAGAATATATGGAATAGACATTTTCAAAAAAAAAAGAACTCGAGAGTTGTTGTGTGAGCATTGAGGTGTTAGGAAACTGCATAAATTCAAAGGCTTGTTGATAGGAAGGATTCTCTTTTTGTCCTTTTGGATTCATGATCAGGCTTGGGGGTGAATGGATCAAGTAAATTTGTCTAATCCTATGTACGACTGGGTGGAAATTTGTTGTTCCTTTTGTTTCCCAGGTTCCATTTATATATATTTATTGTCATGTTATTATTTTCTTGGAAATGTTAGAATGTGCATTTGCTACTGTATATTGGTAATATTAAAGTAGCAATCATATTTAGAGTCTCACTTTGTTGTTGAGTTGCTAATGATGTCATGATAATTATAGCATGAGATCTTATGCAGGAATGTACTATATTATGTTGATCATTATGAGAGAGATAGAAAAATTTGAATAGGATAGCCATACAAGAGTTGTTATGTGACTTAATATCTGTATGATATATATATATGTGTGTGTGTGTGTGTGTGTTTTCAAAATGTTTATATACATTTTTTATCATGTAAATGTAATTTCCAAAAAAACCATGAGAGGAATAACAAATTCTCAAATTGTAGAAAAAATCACATTAAAAAATATGATGTATTGTTACAATCAATGAGCTATTTGAGGTCTAATAAAGTACCATAATGCTTTATAAACTGCAGAAAATTGTTCCTAGCTATAGACTATGTAGTCAATGTTAGATTTTCTTCTATGTTAATATGCCTGGTCTAAATTACACGTAAAATGATTTACAGTTCTCTCCTCCTTGGAAATCGAGGAAAGGAACTCAATTACCTTTCTCGTTCCTATCCAACTCATCCTGAGTTGTGAGGATTATAACCTCTAGAGAAATGCATAATATTTTATTAGTCCATATGATATTTAATAAGTAAGTTGTACAGAATTTTACTAATTCCTGGTAACGTTTAATTAATTTTTTTATTAGAATTTTACTAATTCCTGGTAACGTTTAATTAATTTTTTTATTTATTCATTAAAGTGAGAAGGCCCACTTATAACTGCAAGTATGGCCTTGCCATGTGTGAATAGGCACAGTCGCGAATCATCTCCACAGGAATGGATATTGTGGTGTATCAAGCCTGATGAGTTCTCGCATACAAGAGGACCACCATTAATTTTGGATCCATATAAAATAACACTTACCAAACGATATTAATAATTAAGAGAAACAATACAGTACTAATCTACGAGATATTAAACCGTGGATGTACAAAAATAATCAATGAATTATTAAAGTGTGAAAGAGTAACATATCAGATGAAATTTAGCACATATATAATTCTAATGTATAAAGAATTATTCCTTGTAAAATTTTTAAAGAGAAATCATTGAATCTTTAATTGTGTGACGATATTATATAGTGTTCTCCTACTTTAACATATAGTTGGAATAATTTCCACAATCCTATGAAAAAATAACGAATTTGGGATGGTAGGCATAAAATTATTATGCACATCCCAATGGAATATAGAAAATAGACTCGTTAAGTATATTTTTTTTTACTCTGTATAAATTATATGTCAAATGATCGCTTTTGTCCAAATTTAAATTGAATGAAGGAGAGTCCAAAGTATAAAGGAGACTTGAAATAATTCTGTAGAGGTTCATGAAGTCTTCGACAGAGATCGAAGGACATTCCTTATTCACCAGAAGTTAAACTTGGTAGGTGTTGATACTGAGAGCGGGGTGAATCAGTATCAAGTACAATTTAAAAACTTTTTTCAAATTATACTTAAACCATTCAATTATATCCAATGAGAAATGAACAATAGTATAAGAGTTACACCAATACACCACAATACACCATGCACAATATATGAGAAATAATCAATAATTTTTGTTCAAGGGAAGTAATGACTTCCAAAGGTAGCTACAGCTTCCAAATGTAAAGGGAGGGATAAACCTCTAAGAGGAAGATACAATCCTCCAATATCAAGAGAGATTTGAACTCTCCATCCTTTCCCCTTCCTTCCACCCAATAATATATGAGAGATAATAAAACTTTACCTTAAATCATCACCATCAACCAATCATCACATAGAACCTAATAATGCTTCCTGAGACTTCTTCAATTTCTGCAATTCTTCAATTCTTGGAGTACTCTGATACTGTAGATAATATTACTCAATGTATTCTCTAAAACTCCAACAATTTTCACTCCTTGAATCCTCCCCAAAAAGAGGTTATAGAAAGAATGGTAGACTTTATTCAATTCTGGTCTCTTCAGAAGACCCAACTTGTACAGCATGCCCTGCGCTCAATATTTAACATCTGATTATAAAACTCTCACACAAGAAACTAAAGTCTGTAATATTTCCAATGGAATTCGTCCCACTTAATTTGGATTCTTTATGAATAAGTTACGACTATTTTACCCAGAGCACCTGTTTATTGACTAGCTTCAGGACTGGTCACAAACCCTATCTTCCACAGAGTGTATCTCCATAATTATAGCGAATCAAGAGCTGAAATTTTTACCAGAGGTACCTTGATATGTATCCTCAATACCATATAGATTTCACCATCTGAATCGTTCTAGAAAAAAAGTTATATAAAAAATGGTAAGATGACCTGAAAATAACATACCTTAGAACACATCACCAAAAGACTTCATCCTCCCTTGAAATTCGGCCTTCTTTTCTTCTTGTTTCCTCTTCAATTCGACTTGTATAAAAATGAATGTATAATGAAGTTTATTTATACCGTTTATGTCACTTCCTTTTAGCATTAGGGCGGACCTAACACTTTCATATTTTGTAATTCTTTTCTTTAATTATCTTCAGGACCTACATGTACTTCCTTCTTCAATTCACTTTGTCATCTTCAAAAATTCATTTCTCCTCAACCATGAGGATCCACGTGACGTGCCACATACCACTGAAAACAATATGATGTATACTATCCATTCATGGGTGTTGTATATGCATGTGCATTGTCCTTCATGTCCAAATACCTTTATCAATCTTGCAGTCCAAAACCCATGACTAGGGTTGACATCAATGACAACAACCAATATTTCAAAAATCTCCCCCTTTGTCATTGATGGCAACACTCATGCTCCCCCTATCATCATCATCCCAATTTCTCTCCCCCTTTTACATCAATGGAAAAGGTTAGGGTTGCTCCCCCTGATTTTAATGGAAAAATGTAACTCTCTTCTTTTGGGTTGCTCCCCCTGAACATGTGGCCCTCAATAATAATTCATCCTTATTTTTGGTCTTTGGGACATTTTCTTCCTTAGAATCCTTTTGTGTGGCTTCTGTCTTCTCTCTCTTCTTCATGTCTAGAATGTATATGTTGTTCGGTCTTCTTGTTGCAGTTGCAACCAATCTTCTTGAGTTATTCTCTTTGATTTTACATTTTCGGGAATCAAACGTAAGAGTGTATCCTTGATCACACATTTTAGTAACACTGAGTAGATTATGATTCAAGTCTTCAACCAATAGGACATTCTTTACTTTTACATTTTTTCTTGCAAGCTCTACTACACCTTCTCCAAGTATTTTGGTAGACGAGTCATCTGCAAATGCAACATTGCCACCCTTTCTCTTCAAGTTGATGAATTTGTGTTGATCCTCGGTCATGTGTGAAGAACATCCACTGTCTATGTACCATTCATCTTCTTCTTTACATTCTTCAATGGTCAATGCTATTCGACAATCTTCATTGTTTGGAATCTCTTTCCTTCTCCATACTATGGTTGGCATAGGGACATCTTCATCCATATATCTACAATCTCGTGCTTTGTGACCAAGATAATTGCATTTGTAGCATACAATATTTTTTTCCATCAACGGTTTAAATGAATTATAACTTTTTTTGACAAATCCATGATTATTTCCATATCTTATGTTTACACCATTCATGTTTCTTGTGTATTTGTTCCTTTCATTGATTCTGCAATTAATTGTCTTATGTCCAAAATTTTTGCAAGTATAACAATGACCAAGAAAGAAATTTTGATACCTGGGAGTGAGTGACCTTCTTTGTGATGTAGTCCATCTAGGTTCATGATCTACTCTTCTGTAGTTTCCTTCATACTGATTGAAGCTTCTTTGATTCCTGAAGATAGGAGGTCTTCTTGGATATTCATCTCTTTTGTAATCATTCCTTCTTTCTGGTATCTTGGTCCACTTCTCATCAACTGTCTGTGTAGCTCTCTCTTCAACCTTCTTGTTGGTATTTGCATCTTCTTTGTATGAAGTTTCACCCATGCATCCAAGATGTGTTAATTCTTTTGGCACTTGAGAGTTTCTTAATCTCTTCCTCAATGCGACAACTTCTTGTTCAAGTTTCTCACAATCTTCTTCTTTCTTTATCATTTGGACCTTCTTTACTTCTTCTATTCTTCTTGATTCTTTGAGTAGATTTTTCAAGGAAATGGTTTCTTCTCTCAGTTTTTGAAATTCTTCTAATTGTTTCTTTAAGCTTACAATTGTCTTTTCATAACTACCCAATTCACTTCTTAGTTTTTTACACGTGTCTTTGAGCTTGCTATTTTCAATCTCAACGTGCTTCAATTTTTTAAGATTCTCATCTTCTTGTTGAATCATTTCTACTTCATGATTTTCTTCTTCTTCATTGTCATCTCTTTCAATCCTTGGATGAGGACATTCAAATTCAACATGTCCTACTCCTTCACAATTAAAGCAAAAGAACTTACCTCTATTTTCTTCTTTGAAATCTGAGATGTTGTAATCTTCTTCAACTTCTTCTTCTTCTGCTGCTTCTTCCCTTGCATAAAGGTATTGTATCTTGTCCCAAATATCTTTTCTTGATGTAGATGATCCCACCTTGGATTTCACTGGATCTTTCAATCCATCCAGGATGGTATCTATTGCCAGTTTGTTGTTCATTTTTGCTTCCTTCTAAGCTGCAGTCTTTGGTTTCTTCAAAGCATTGTATCCTGAAGCAACTGAGAACCAAACATCTGCCCCAGAAGCTTTCAAGTAAGTTTCCATTATATTTTTCCAGTATTCAAAATTCCTTTCATCAAATGGTGGAATCCCATTTGGAATGTTGTCTTCCATTTTTGCACAGGATCTTCCTTCTAGTGGTTAAACTGTACTGAAGGTAACCTGCTCTGATACCAATTGTTGATACTAAGAGGGGGGTGAATCAATATCAAGTACAATTTAAAAACCTTTTTCAACTTATACTTAAACCTTTCAATTATATCCAATGATCAATGAACAATAGTATAAGAGTTACACCAATACACCACAATACACCATGCACAATATATGAGAAATAATCAATAGTTTT
>ML777267.1:279590-298945 GCA_009831015.1 Picea engelmannii
ATAAAACTTTACATTAAATCATCACCATCAACCAATCATCACATAGAACCTGATAATGCTTCTTGAGACTTCTTCAATTTCTGCAATTCTTCAATTCTTGGAGTACTCGGATCCTATAGATAATATTACTCAATGTATTCTCTGAAACTCCTCCAATTTTCACTCCTTGAATCCTCCCCAAAAAGAGGTTATAGAAAGAATGGTAGACTTTATTCAATTATGATCTGTTCAGAAGACCCAACTTGTACAGAATGCCTCGTGCTCGATATTTAACATCTGATTCTAAAACTCCCACACAAGAAACTATAGTCTGTATTATTTCCAATGTAAGTGGTCCCACTAAATTTGGATTCAGTATGAAGAAGTTACGACCTTTTTACCTGGAACACATGTTTATTGACTAGATTCAGGACTGGTCACAAACCCTATCCTCCAGAGAGTGTATCTCCATAATTATAGCGAATCAAGAGCTTATTTTTTACCAAAGGTACCTTGATATGTCTTCTCAATACCATAGAAATTTCACCATCTGAAGCATTCTAGAAAAAAGTTTATAGCAAAAATGGTAAGATGACCTGAAAATAACATACCTTAGAACACATCACCAAAAGACTTCATCCTCCATTGAAATCCGGCCTTCTTTTCTTCTTATTTCCTCTTAAATTTGACTTGTATCAAAATGAATGTATAATGATGTTTATTTATACAAATTATATCACTTCCTTTTAACATTAAGGACGACATGACACTTTCTTATTTTGTAATTCTTTTCTTTAATTATTTGCAGGGCCTACATGTACTTACTTCTTCAATTCACTTTGTCATTTTCAAAAATTCATTTCTCCTCAACCATGAGGATCCACGTGATGTGCCACATACCACCAGAAACAACATGATGTATACTATCCATTCATGGGTGTTGTATATTCATGTGCATTGTCCTTCATGTCCAAATACCTTTATCAATCTTGTGGTCCAAAACCCATGACTAGGGTTGACACCAATGACAACAACCAATCTTCCAACAGCAGGAACGAAAAGATTAAAGGATTATTCCTTTTAAAAATAAAAAGTTTCTACACGGAACGGTTCTACAGAGGCGATTTATTCCCTTTAAAAAGAAAACATTTGTACATTGAACAGTTTTACAGAGGCGACCTATGTCTAATGTTTTGGTACAATAGTAAAAGTAAAATATACCAGTATGTCCAGACTATGGTAAAAGATGTTCAGGTTAATGCTTGGGTCAAGTCACAATTTGACCCTCTCTGAAAACCTATAACAATATTAAAACCTCGATATAGGAACATAATAATAAGAAAAATCGAATGATACCCGAAGTAAAACCTTAAAGAAATTCCATAGTAGAAAATGTGAATACAATTAATTAAACGGTAACCCCAAAAAATGATACTTGTAACAATCCTGCTATAACCAAAGGGTTAAGTCTTTTTAGTGAACTGAAGTCATATCCAGAATAATAGGTACTTGAGCTCATAGGTTATAATTAACATACTAAAAAATTTCGACAAATTAAATTATATCAAGGAGACAAGATATGCACATTATACGTACACTAAGAGTTGAATTTATTAAACACAACTAAAACAATTGGTTTACTCACAGTAAAATAGATTAAGTCTGGTAATAAATTTAAATAAAAACACATTATATTCACACTCCTCATCCTCAAGAACTAGAGTTGGGTTGTATCCTTACCTCACGAGAAGACCCTAATGTGTGAACCATATCCATAAGTGAAAAAATGCACTGAGTTTCGGAATTCCTCGTAGACGTGGTTAGCAATAGTCACAAGGGAAATATCGTCATTTTAACTAGAACGGAGGAAGACACCTTACGAATCTCTAAGAAAGGAAAGAGTGAGTATAAAATGCAAATAGGGGACAAGTGGGTAATAACCACTTAGTCTGAGAATGGTTTTCAAATGCCTTGTCTCACCAAGGAGAAACCTAGGAGGTTTGCAGCCTCTCCACATCACAGAACAAAATGAAAGTGGAAATTTGTTTCTCTAGGACCAAAAACTCCTTCAAAACCCAACACTTGAAAGACAAATATGTCTAATTGGAATTCTTAGTTCTGTAATACGAAGACAAATTTATACAATTGGAATTGTTATTGTTATTTGTGTCTTATTGTGTAATACCAACACAAATTTGTCCAATTGGAATTGGAATTATTATTTGTGTCTTATTTTGTAATATGAATAAAAACTTGTCCACTTAGAATTGGAATTATTAGTTGTACCTCCGTTTGTAATACCAAGACAAATTTGTGGTGGGGTGCTTGGAAGCCTTTTTTTCTCTTTAAAAATGGGAAACCAACGTATTCAAGAAAGAAATTCCTCGAGGAAACAGAAACCCATCGAAAAGGTAGAAGAAGAAAGAGAAAAGGAAAAGTTATTTATGTCAAAGAATAGGATTTCAAAAGAGGGAAAACCAATGTCTAGCAGAATAAATGCCACTGTTGTTCCTCCTCCATCACCACAATAAAAGTGTGGGAGTTAAGTAGAGACCATTCCATGCAAAATCTCATCAATAAAACTTCTTGTGGATGAACAGATGATGGAGGATTTTCTTGGAGATGATTATACAATGAATAAAATTAGAGAGGCAACTGGTTCAGAGCATTATGGTGAATAAGTTCTTGTGGTTCATTATCTTGTTGGAAAGTCAGACGTTCCGGAAAATATTCAATCCCATGTTCACTCTCCTCTCAGAATTGATCCGGTAATGATTAAATGGGAAATAATTGAAACATTGTTAACTCCAAATCAGGGAGGTCAAGAGAGTCAGAATATCGGTTCATCATCCCTGCCTAGATTGAGCAGTGTGCAACGACAAACTCCTAAACAAATTCAGGTGGATGAAAGTGGTCTAGTATCACTTGAAGGTAAGTTACCTAACCATAATATTCATTATCATTCTTATAAAATAATTAAAGGATATTTTGAACCAAAATTTGATGTCGTTAAATGTCAACTATTTTTGGATATGTTAAAATATAGAAGTTTGATTGTTGTTGGGAGAATTTTAGGCATTAAAATAGTCAAAAGTTTAGAAACAAGTAATCATAATGTTAGAAACCTTGTAGATTATTTTCAAATAATTAGTAATAAATATTGTTCTAAAGACCACAATGGAGCTCGATGTGTCTTGTTACAATCAATTATTAGCAAGATTGTAAGAAAACTTTATTTTCTACTGCAAACCTCACATCTCATGAAATGAAATATCAAAACTTTTAGAAAGTATTATCATAGATGATATGTACTCGACAGAGTTTGACCAACATATTAGTGGGCCTTCACTGGTAGGCTACCTCATTCTGACATGAAGTTAATTGGAGAAGTTAAGGGACTAGTAGAGGATTTATGGCATGAGAACACTAGGACTTCTTCCAACCAAAAATATGTACTAAAATTGAGAATAGGATATAGGGACCATGAACCCCATATTAAACACTTTCTTGAAATTACATAGATAAATTTGTATGAGAGATTTAGGACAATACATAATACACTTAACTTGTGCCAAATATCTTTCCATAAATGCAAGCCTTGGTATGTTCGAATAAACACAATTCGTAACACATGTTTTTGTAGATATCACATAGTATGCTTATTATTATGACACACACACACAAAAACACACACACACATATCATATTTTGTATAACACCCTTTTGTAGGAATTCTTAGTTATATTACCATTGTCTCCATCTAGAGACTTTATTCACACCATCTTATGTACAAGGCGTGAGGGTTATACATTTTATCAAAAAAATTGCTTACATGGGACATGCCCTGGGTGTGGTGGAATGACATTATTGATCAATTGCATCCATGTAAGTGATCAATATGAATTGGGGAGGAAGGATATTGACTTACAAATATTTAAATAAATCGCATATGATATTGATGAAGGGAAGGAAAGAAAAAAGATACAATTGGTGACTTCCTCGAAAAGACACAACAATATGTTTATCATGTCCATGTGGCTCGATGAAAGGATGAGCATTTTAGAATATGAAAATATACATTTCTTGTTGGCATTGTCTTATCAATGGTTTATTTTGCTAAGAAGTACACCCTTCAAACGCAAAATGAGATTTAAATCCAATATTATCCCTAATATTAGGTCATCATACTGGTCCATATAACATAAAGGAATGGATCAGATAGTAATGAAGAAAAAAAAGTTATATTGAAGGAGTATCACTTCTACATAAGTGATGATCGCTTCCATGACTTAGCCTACGTACAGCATTGATTTCAATTGTTTTATAATCACCTTAAGGAGAAGAACATACAAATGGATCAACATATAATTTGGTCAGATGGTTGTGCAATCCCATTAAAAAATGCTTGTGTATTCCAATGGTTGTGTGTGTTCCACAAAAAAACTCAAGGTACCACACCTTTGGGACTATTTCAAGTTAGGGAATGAGAAACTAAAGCATGATGGAGCATGAGAATGCATAAAAATAATGTTACGCTGGAAAGAAATAAAGTTCACAACTACTTCCATCATTTGAGATGTGAAATTCGTTGTTGAATGGCATTCTTTATTAATGGAAGAGGGAACAAGAACCCATGAAGACCAACCACACAAGAGAGGACTTGTACATAGATATTTTTGGGAGGTGGTCAATGTAGATTGATCACAATGGTATGAATGCAAAGTAATCCAGGGAACTCATGGATTCCATTTAGTTCAAACATCATACAATGAAATAGTTGAAATATGCATGAGAAAACTCTCTTGTTGATGTAGTCCATGTAGTAGTAATGAATGAGATGATTTTGAATTGACAAACTAGGTTGATAGATAGGATCGTGTATCACTCCCCATTGGTCAATGTATACCTATGGAATCATCCCACTTGGAGGAGGAATAATCAAATAGTTCAACAAATTATGATCATGTCTTATATCTTGTACTACCAGATTCAATGAAACCTTGTATAAAATTTTGAATAATTATCATCAATGATTTATGCTTTGATGATCTAGTGGATTCATGTGTTGGAACTCCATTTTTTGTAGGGAACATATACACAATGGTTGCACCAAGAGGTAATGAATGAGGCCTTGATTATTGGTTGGCACATTGCTTAGAGGGAAAGCATACCCTCATGCGATCAATAACAAACTCTAAAGGCATTTAATTTCTTATTGGGCCAATCATTATTAAAGGATAATATATGACACGGGAAGAAATAATATGGAGTAAAGGTGGTTATGTATTTCAATATATGACTAGGTGAACTTGGTCATATATTTCAAGGTGGTTATGACTAGGTGAACTTGTATACCACTTTATGAACTTTGTTGTTGGTACAAACCTCTAACTCAAAACAATGCTAAGTAAGAACTAATCAAAGGTACGATAATTCTTTCCTTACTATGAGCACAAGAACTTAATGGAGACCATAAATATTAGAAGTGATCATGATGGTCTAATTGAATGATAATAGGTATGTAGAAGGAATAATGGAACAAATATTTCAAATTTATGAATGATTGAAATTTTGGCTTCATGTTATGGTTTTATGGTATTCTTGTATGTTCTAGTTCTTTTTTGTTGTTATGGAACTGTGTTTATTCCATGCCTTGACTTTAATTTCTTTTCCAAGCCATTCCTTTCATTTCCATGCCATTCCATGCCATGCATTTACTTTCCCTTCCTTATTGTTCCATTCCATGCCTTTCCTTTCCATTCCATGACACGCCTTTCCTTGCCATGCCATGCAATGCCATATATTTCCTTTCCATTCCATTCCTTTCCATTACATGTCATGTAATGCATTTACATTCCATGCCATGTCATGGATTTATTTTCCATGCCATGCCATACCATATCTTTCCTTTCCACTCCATGCCATGTAATGTCATGCCTTTCCATAACATGCCTTTCCTTGCCATTCCATTACATGCCATGACTTGCATTTCCTTTCCTTGTTATTCCATGTCATTACATGCCTTGCATTACCTTGCCATTCCTTTCATTGCCTAATAATGCCTTTCCATGCCTTTCCATGCCATCTCATTTCATTCTTTTCTATTCCATGCTATGCCTTTCCTTTCCTTTCCTTGTCTTTCCTTTCCAAGCCATACCTTTCCTTTCCATGTCATACCATGCCATGTCTTGGCATGCCTTCCCTTACCATGTTAAGCCTTGTATTTCCATGCCACATATTTCCTTTCCATTTAGCTTTCCATTTTAATTTATAAAACAATAAATATATATATATCCATAAAATTATGCAAGGAAAAATACAAATTAAAATGTGGATTGCAATGAAACAAGCATAACAAAAAAGGGAAAATGTATTATCCCAATAAATAAAAAACATTTTTTCTAGGGACATGTGACTTAAATTTATATCACAAATTTCATTTTCAACCAATGAAGTGTTCTTTCCATTCCATGCCTTGTCATGCCATGTTTTTTCTTTACATTCTAGGCTATTCCATGCCTTTCCTTTCCTTTCCATGTCATGCCATGCCTTGCCTTGCCATGTCATTCCATTACTTTTCATGCCATGTCCTGAATTTCCTTGCCATGACTTTCCTTTCCATGTGATCCCATGCCATGCATTGCTAGCCTTCACATGCATTTCCTTTCCATGCCATGACATACCTTTCCTTTCCATGACATTCCTTACCATGCCATGCCTTTCCATTACATGTCATGCTTTTCCTTGCCATGCCTTGAATTATATTGACATTCCTTGCATTTCCTTTCCATGCCTTTCCATGTCATTCCTTGCATTGTCTTTCCTTGCCATGCTATGTCATGCCTTTCCATGTCATGCCTTTCCATTCCATGCAATTCCTTGTGTTTCCTTTCCTTGTAATACCTTTCCTTTCATACCTTTCCATTCCATGCCTTGTCTTTCCTTTCCATGTCATTCCATGCCATGCCTTTCCTTTCCTTTCCATGCCATTCTATGCGACAACTTGTGTTTCCTTGCCATGCCTTACCTTGCCATACCTTTCCTTTCCACTTATTGCATTGCCTTTCCTTTCCTTACCTTCTCATGTCATGCCTTTCCATTCCATGCCATTCTTTGTCATGCCATACTTTCCATTCCCTTGCCTTTCCTACCTTCCATTTTCATGATTTTACATTCCATGCCTTGCCATGAAATGCCTTTCCTTTCCTTGCCTTGCCATGCCATGCCATTTCATGCCATGAATTTCCTTTACATGCCATGCAATTCCATGAATTTTGTTTCCTTTCCTTGTCATGCAATGCCATACCATGCCATGCCATGTCTTGTCATGTCATTCCTTTCCTTGCCTTTCCATGATTTTCCTTGCCTTGAATTTCCATCCCATGCCATGCCTCGTCATGCCATGGATTTCCTGGTCTAGTATTACAATGTTTTAAATTGTCAAACATATGTAATAATCATTGAGAAAAACCCTAGTCCAGGAGACTCCAGAAAAAACACTTTTCTGGGAAACATAATCATAGTGGAGGAGCCCGACTAGCTAAAACCTAGTTCCCCAGATCCAATGAAACCAATGGTTCATCCATCCGATTCTTGGTTTGATTTTTATCATGACTTGCAACTTGCCTCCTCAAGCCATTCAGGGAAATGTTGAAAATTTGGTCTGGGGGCATAAAATCCACACAAAACAACATAATGGAGTTTTGTAAGGTCCCAGACATATGTTGAGACAATTTTGACGTGACCATGCTACCCGCAATCATCTTGAACATTATTCTTGAAAATCGACCTCTTGTTCATAATTTGCACTATGCCTCATTGAGAAAAAACCCTAGTCCCAGAGATCCTAAAAAAAAATCTTTTTCGGGCAACAGAATGACAACAGACGGGCCCCACTAGATGAAACATGGTGCCCCAGATCCAATGCAACCAAGGGTTCATCCATCTGAGTGTTGGTTTGATTTTTATCATGAGTTGCAACTTTCCTCCTCAAGCCAATCACGGGCATGTTGAAAATTTTGTCAGGGGGTAATGAAATCCACACCAAGAAGCATAACTAAGTTTTGTAGGCTCCCACACATATATTTTTCCAAGGCCCATGAGACCATGCTACCCATAATCACCCAAAAGAGTGTTATTAAAAATCGACCTGTTGTTCATAATTTGCACTATGCCTCATTGAGTAAAACCCTAGTCCCAGATCCAATGCAACTGACGGTGTTTCCATCCAAGTATCGATTTGAGATTTATCGCGAGTTGCAATTAGCCTACTCAATCCATTCAGGGACATGTTGGAAATTTGTTATAGGGGCATAAAATCCACACCAAGTAGCATAACAGAGTTCCATAAGCTCTTACACATCTATTTTTCCATGGCTCACGCAAAGACACTACCCACGATCACCTGGCACAATGTTCTTGAAAATCAACCTCTTGTTCAGAATTTTCACTATGCCTTATTGAGAAAAACCCTAGTCTTGGAGATCCTACAACAAATGATTTTCCGGGAAACAAAATCGCATTAGAGGGGCCCCACTAGTTGAAACTCGATGCCTCAGATCAAATGCAACCAACAACTTTTCCATCTAAGTCTCAGTTTGGGTTTTATCATAATTTTCAACTCGCCTCCTCAAGCCATTCAGGGACATGTTGCCAATTTGGTTCGGGGGAATAAATCCACACTGGTCAGTAAAAAAAAAAATTGTAAGCTCCCACATGTCTATATGGCCAAGGCCCATGGCACAACGATACCCACAATCACCTGACACAATGTTCTTGAAAATCGTCCTCTTGTTCAAAATTTCCACTATGCCTCATTGATAAAAACCCTAGTCCTAGAGATACTGCAAAAAAATATTTTCTAGAAAAAGGAATGATAGTGGAGGGGTCCCACAAACTGAAACTCAGTGCCCCGGATCAAATGTAACCAACGATTGATCCATTAGAGTCCCAATTTGAGTTTTATTGTGAGTTGCAACTTGTCTCCTCAAGCCATTTAGGGACATGCTGGAAATTTGGTCTAGGGCCATAAAATCCATACCGAGTAGCATAACGGAGTTTTTTAAGATCTCGCACATTTTTTTGTCCAAGGCCCATGTGACCACGCTACCTACAATCAACCAACACAATTTTATTTAAAATCGACCTCTTGTTCATAATTTTCACTAGGCTTCATTGAGAAAAACTCTAATCCTAGAGATCCTACAACAAATTGTTTTCTAGGAAACAGAATGACAGGGGAAGGGCCCCAGTAGTTAAAACATAGTTCCCTAGATCCAATGCAATGGACTGTTCATCCATGTGAATTCTGGTTTGAGTTTTATTGTGAGTTGCACCTCTCCTCCTCAATCCATTCAAGGACATTTTGGCAATAAAACTAGACCTAAACCATGACCATGACCATGAAAGAGACCTAGACCTAGACCTAAACCATGACCTATATCTAGAACTAGATAAATACCTATACCTACACCATTACTATGACCTATACCATGACATATACCATGGCCTAGACAATCACCTAGACCATGGCAAGACAATGCAAGACATGGCAAGACAATGTCTAGGTATAGGTCAAGGTCTAGGTATGGATATGCAAAGAAGGGAAATTCAAGGCAAGGCAAGATAAGGAAATACAAGGCATGACATAAAAAGTATAAGAAACGTTATACATGTAAAGGTAAGGGAAGGTCTGGGTCTAGGTCTAGGTCTAGGTCTAGATCTCAATCTACATGCTATATCTTGTTATAAAAGTTATTGAGTTGAAAAATTAGTTTTTATTCCTTTGATTTTAAATAAGGATTTGAGGTTATGTTGTTTTTCATGAAATCTAAAATATTCCTAAGATAATCCTATCATTTATGATAATCCATGTTTCACAACTATGAAGATACCTAATATATATGAATAAAGAGAGGTTATTTTATGAAAATGAAATTCTCATGCAAGTATTTTATCTAAGATAGATGAGATAACAAGTTGTAGAATTTGATTCTTAATGAATCCTTTGATTTTAATGTTTAGGTATTAAACTTGTTCATTTAGTACAAGCATTATTTTTTTTAAGTTAAAAAACGTTATGATACATGAATGCCATTATTTTTTTATTAAATTAAGGCAAGTCATGGCATGGCATGGAAAAGCACGACATGACATGGCAAGGAATGGAAAGGCAAGGCAAGTCATGGCATGGAAAGACATGGTATGGTATGGCAAGGTAAGGCAATGCAAAGCATGGAAAGGAAAGACATGGCAAGGAAAGTCAAGGTATGGCATGGAAAGGAAAGGCATGGAAAGGCATGGGATGGTATGGGAAGGAAAAGCATGGCTTGGCATGGAAAGGAATGACATGGAAAGGAATGGCATGGAATGGAAAGGAAAGGCAAGGAAAGGCAAGGTATGGCATGGCATGGCATGGAAAGGAAAAGCATGGCTTGGAAAGGAAACACAGCCAATCCATGGCATGACATGGCATGACATTTCAAGGCATGGAAAGAAAATGCAAGGCATGGCATGGTATGGCAAGGGAAGACAATGCAAGGAATTTCATGTCATGGAATGGAAAGGCATGGAATGGCATGGTGAGGCATGACAAGGAAATGAATGGAATGGAAAGGCATCACATGGAATGGAAAGGCAAGGAAAGGAATGGCATGGCAAGGAAAGGAAACACAATGCAAGGAAAGGCATTGAAAGGAAAGGCATGGGAGGGAAAGGTAATTCATGTCATTGCATGGGAGGGAAAGGCAATGCATGTCATGGAATGGCATGGAATGGAAAGGAAAGGCATGGAATGGAATGGAAATACATGGCATGGAAAGTTAAGGTGTGGCATGGAATGGAAAGGCATGGCATGGCATGGCATGACTTGGAAAGGAAAGGAAATTCATGGGATGACATGGCATGGCATGGAAAGTCAAGGCATGGAAAGGAAAGGGAAGGTATGGAACAGAAAGAAAATACATGGCATGGCATGGAAATAACACTTCATTGGATGGAATGGAAATTTGTGATATAAAGTTAAGTCATATGTCCCTAGAAAAATGTTTTTTATTTCTTGGGATAAGAAATGTTCTTTTTTTTGTGATGTTTGTTTCATTGCAATCCACAATTTGATTTGAATTTTTCATTGCTTAAGTTATGAAAACATATATATTTATTGTTGTATACATTAAAATCATAAGCTACATGGAAATACATGCAAGGAGGGATTAGTCTATTTTAGATCATAGTTTTTTTCCAGGGATTTGTAAATGTAACAACCTATATTTTGTCCTTAAAAGGTTAGTATTTTGATTTTTACTTATCTTAGTTATTCATTGCTTAGTATTTGTTGGATTTAGTTAGAATCATTTATACATTTGATATGTATACATATGGATCTATTTCTGTTTTTTGGGATATTATTTTTATTGTTATATGTTTATGATGATGATAATTTTGTGATTTATTTAAACATGCAACTTGAAATGCAAAACTTTGGTATGTGGATACGAGTTCCTAATTATGTATAATAAATGCAAGAAATCATCTAAATAAACACACATTTATTAATTGAACATTAATATAGATGATCCAGGTGGATATCGGTGGCCACTGACCTATTCTACTAGATCAAAGAACAATTTCCATTTTGGCATCTGTTTTACAGTTTTTTGGGTCCCAAACTTCCAGGGCTATTTTGAGGCCCTAAATGACGTTTTTTGGGTTCAGAAGTGGTGGCCATATACCCAAATGTAGATTCTAGGATTAATGGAATATGTACTCCTCGTCTACACCTTTCCAATGGTGTATCAAGTTCCCAAAACAAATATCGTATGAAAATGTTACACCCTCGGGAAGTTGACGTATCAACTACCCCATCAGGGCCCACAAACTTTTTGTGTTTCATCTCCTGAGGTTAGGGTTTTAGATTTTTAAGGTTTTATCATTTATTTTTTATGTTAAAAAGTACATTCAAGATTCATTGTACACATCTTCTTTTGAATGAGCATAGTCGCCACATCTCTTCTTAGAGATAAGATACCACTATTCGAGCAAGTTTGTTTCATTCTGCATTTTTACAGTTTCAACAGGTTCTCGCTATTAATATAAGTCAAGTTTTAATGTATCTCTATGTGTTTCTTTGACATACATCTATATTTCATTTTGTTCGATTTATAAACCCAGATCAATAGATAAGCATTATCATATGAAATTTGTAATGTATATTTATGGATATAAGCTATGCGATATCAAAATGACTATATTATTGAGGTGACCAAGGCATGGAAAGGATTGGAAAGGAAAGGCATGGCATGGAAATTCAATTCAAGGAAAGGGATGGCATGGAAAGTCAAGGAAAGGCATGGTAAGGAAAGGCATGAAAAGGAAAGGAAAGGTAAGGGAACATAAGGAAATGAAAAGGAAAGGTAAGCCTAGGAAAGAAAGGAAAGAAAAGTCATGGAACGACTATGCATGAAATAAAAGTAAAGTCAAGGAAAGGGAAGGCCAGGATTTGATCACATACTTTGTTGTGGACACCCCATACACTTCACATCTTTCACATTCATCTGGATGGAGTTGGCTACCTTGGAATTCACAAATGTGGATTGATTTCATGTATGCACATTCTTGGAGGGAACATTCCATGTGGATACTTGGTATTTGAATTGGCTTGATGCTTATTTTTGATGAAGTGTCCCCTTCGTGATCATTAGTTGGTGCATACTACTAATAGTTTTGGATGAGGGTGAATGGATTTGGAGAGGATAATATCCACATGTTGTAACATGTTCAACCATGGATTGAGGAGGGATATAACTAATTCATTATTATAATATTTATTTTACTTGTCATGGAGTTAGTTCGAAAATAATAATATTTAATTGCATAAGAGAAGAGACTCACTCTACAAATAAGAGTTATCTCTCTCCATTGTAAAGGGTGGAGAATTTGGGTATTTAGGATCTCTCCTTTTGGGCTACATTGTAGAACATTTTGGAAATATTAATGGATAATGTGAGGTATATTTTTATTTGACGTGAGGCTCTATTGTGCACTCATATTTTATGTGTTGATTTTGTATTGACAAACCCTTGTAACATGTCGTTATTTCCATTATAATGAACCATTCTTCATTTTGGATAGAGTAATGTGATGTTTCAAATCTCTTATTTCTATTTTGATTATGTTATCCTACATGATTATTATTATTGGTTACTGCAGTCTTAACTATGATGCATATTCAGTGTTTTGTCAAATTTAGGTAATGAGAACCATTAATTGCATATGGATTTATCACTTAGAACAAATTTTAACCATAAGAGATTCGTCAATGTCTAACACCAGTATTTATAATAACTTTAGAAAAAACAAACTATTCTTACTTTCATAGACTTCATTAACACTTTAAAAAGTAATTGATCAAATTAAATAAATTCATACATTCATACACATAAAATTCATACATTCATCAACATAAAATAAAAAAAACAATGAGATTCTTAAAAAACATGACATAAAATGTGGGTGTATGTGTGTGTGTCTAGACACACACACACACACACACATATATATGGAACATCATCTAAATTTTACATTACTTACACAATGGCACCTTGTGCCCAATATAGAAATTGGTAGCAAGTGCCCTAACATAAACAAAAAGTCATATGGTGGCCTATATACAAAATGGAAATCATTGGTCACTCATTGAACATTTCCACCCTCGCCACCTAGAGGAGCATCCTGGATTTTTTTTTTTTTTGCTTGAAGAAGCACCTCTAGTGGTTTTGGGCCCAGGCATGGTTCGTTGCTTTGGAGACTGCACAAAGAAAAAACATTGTTGTAATTTTTTTTTACATAATGAATTAAAAGACTTACAAAATGATACTTTGTATGTCAACATAAGACAACTCACCACATATGGTACACAAAATAGTGAGGGTGTTTCCCTCCTCTGTGACCCTAATATCTCATTAATTCTACCCTACGTCAGTTACAAGGATGAAATCATGAAATGTAAACAAATATCCATAAAATCAATTGCTTTAATGACACATAAAATTCATCATCAACACATTATCCCACCATGAATATCTTGGACCTCGATGGATAGATGCTGATAAGAGGAGCAATCGGTTGTACAACCTACTATGAGATAACCACTACTATGGAAGCCTCGATGGATGGCATATATGGAAAACGTGGTGGGGGTAGGTGGAATATGGGTGCATTCACTATGGATGGATGTGATGGGAGAGGTGGTGCAGATGGGTGGACTGCAGGTGCATCCACTGAGGAAGGAAGAAATAATAAAGATATTGGGGGTGGGTGGCAATGGATCCCACAAACTGTACAGGTGATGGAAGAACCCGTGGAATTTAGTAAGATAACTCAGAATATGTGGACAGGTTCCCACGAAGAGGAATAGTATTAAAACTAGAAATAATATCCGCGGCATGGATACATATTAATAATATTGAACTATTAATACAAAATAGTGAAATTCAACAACAAATACAAGAAATTTGATATTTAAACAATATCTAACTCTACAAATGACACATGTGATGAAGGTGACTTGTCAATCCTAGATGGACATTCATCAACATTGGTTGGTCCCATAACTCGTAGAAACAAAAGAACATTGAAAATTATAGGATGACATAAAATAAAGAAATCACTATGGTGAATTTATCAAATGTGACACATACCTGTGTGTGGGGTAGACCGATTGAGTAGGATGCCTCTACTACTGCATCAGTTGTGGAGACAAACACTGATGCATCCATAGGTGTAGCAGGTTTGCTACACAAGCGTAGCAACTGCAAAACAACATAAAATAAACTATTGATATAAATACATAGAATACTATATAAATATATAAAGAAAAATAACATAGAGATGGTTAAGATATTAACCTTATCCATGAAGATCCATTGTCCACTAGCCTCAATAGGCTCATAGAAAGTATTCTCGCAACTCAAGAATCTTTGAGGTTCACATGGACAACTTCTATGTCCATGTGCCTTCTCCTCACTGAACTCTATTGTACGGGGTGAAGCTCCAACCCCTCTATCAATGTCATTGGCAGGAGCCTCCTACCACAATAGTAAAACAATGTTTTCATGTTGCACTAGGCTTCAAGTTAATGATGATATAGAAACATGTACCTTCTAAAAGATCTCTACAACCAGAGGATGCTAGGAAGGAGGGTCAGGCCTTCACCTGCGCGGATGAGGACCTAACATGGGATCACACCTGGAATTCTCTGTGTCCTATGCAGACCCTCGACCCACCCCATGAAATTCACCGATGTCAAAGTAGTTAACATGTTCATCCCAAATAAATTCAGCCCATAATGTTTCACAAAAAATATAAATGCACCTCTTTGTTATTGCATGGAGGTTTATCAAATACCATGTGCCATCTATCCATCCATTTTTCACTAATTTGTGGGTGGATGATCTAGTAAATGAAAATCTATTTCTTGGTCTTGGGATGTTGTTTTTGAGATCGAGGATCAATACAATTTGACATCAATTTTTCTTTTGATGTACCCATGATCTGGGTGGATCTCAGTGGCTAACCACCTTTTCCATTGAATCAACATTTCGAGAATGTGGTGTGGATAAACCATGAAATTCACCCTTTTGATAGGGAATGGAATGTACTACCATATTCATTTGTTAATTATAGACATCATGCAATGATTTTCTATGGTTTTTATGTACATTCCTACAACATAGCATTAATTCACCTTATACCATTAGAACTCTTCATTTAATCGCACTCAGGATAGATTAGTGTTGGGATGGATTACCAATCGAGAAGTCCTAGTGTTTCACATGCCTATGGTATTTTATAAAATTACATTAATTTTTCCCACGTGCATCATGGGAATTTTTCTCCTCTCACTCTCTCATATATAATTGAGGTGAAGGAGGCCCTTTAAGCATGCAATGGAGTGTGATGTAAAGATTCTTTTGAATGAAGCCTAGCAAACATCTCTTTCTATTCAAAGATAAGCTACCCCATTCTATCAGTTTGTATTCTCCAATGCTTTTCTATCTTATTCATTAATAGAATTTGGGTTTCATTGTATTTCTCTATTATTTACTATATTTTTGTGTATTTCAAATTATTGTATCTTTGTTATATTTATTACTACATGTAATTCTCAAAATAATATGAATCAGTGGTATCATAATAGTCTTTTCCTTGTCACTTCTCATAACAAATCCCCGATGAGGTCAGAGTATAGAGAGTTAAGTCTTGAGCTAGTTTCACTTGAGGAAAACCTCTCTCACCAGCCCAAGCGACTTCCCATGTTACAAGAAAAGAGAGATGACAAAGAAGGAGATAATTTCAAGACATTTATCAAGGAAGTCGTCATGTGACAAAGGAATGAAATGATGGAGAAATTCACTCAGATCCTTCGAATACTATTGATGGTCATAGCCGAGGAATAGTCGACAAGAAGTCATTTCAGAGGTGTGATACCCTTCAAGGTACAAGTCAATTTTGATATCCCATTATTTGAAGGAAATATGTATGCAGATGCTCTAGAAAAATGGTTGAATTTACTAGAAGGTTATTACTTTGTCATAAAATATTCTGACAATTAAAAGATCACATTCATGCTCCTTAAATCCCTTCCCCATGTCAGATATTGGTGGGAAGGTTACTATGAGAGATACACCACAGATGAATCTACACCGTTAGAGAGAGAACCGACTTGGGTGGCCTTTGTATATGACCGAAAGGAGGAGTTCTACTCTGTTGGAAACTATGATGACCAGTACATGAGATGGACTACTCTGCCTCGTAAAATAGACCAGACAATGTCGGACTATACTAACATCTTTCATACCTTGCGTTCAAATTTGGGTATCAAAGACTCTTAGTAGCACCTAGTTTTCAAGTATTGAAATGGTATGCACAAGTACATCCAAACAAAGATGGATTTATTGGAATTCTCCTCGTTGGGAACTACTTATCGATATGTAGTCAAAATCGAGCAGAAATTCAAGCAATGGAGTAAGCAGGAATTTGAGTTTGAAAATACACCACAATAGAAGCATGGAAAAGACAACCCTAACTCACAGAATAAATGATAGATTAGAAAGGAAGGAAAACCTCAAGAGATCCAATCCAAGAAATATGTAAATAAGGGTAATAGGAAGTTTAATAAATACATCGAAAAGTGGTGTGAGTTTGATAGAATACCTTTGCACAACACTGATGAATGTCTCTCAAAACAGTCATTTGTGGACGATCTCAAAGAAAATGAATCAAAACCTGACTCATAATTTAGTTCGTATCACAATAAAGGGAAACATATCATCAATGCATAACCCACTGCTACCATCATGGCCACAAGAGTACAACTAGAAGAAACTGAGGATCCTGAGGGGGGGGGAGAACTTCTTACACTCGAATATGTGGGTAAAGGTGACCCCACTTCATTTCATTGTTGACAGCGGGAGTCAGAAGAACGTAATCTCAGCTAAGGTTGTCAAGAGATGCAATCTTCCAATGATGCCACACCCCCAAAAATACAACAACCAATGATTGAGCCAAGGATGAGACATCTATATCAACCAATAATATATCTTGTTCTATGGCATCAAACCCTTCAAGGATGTGGTAGTGTGCGATGTTTCCCCACTTGAAGTTTGTGATGTTCTTTTAATACAACCAAATATGTGTAAATGTCATGCTATCTATGAGTCTCAACTCTGTAGTGTCATTGTTAGAGGTAACTCTAACTACTTCCACTCCATTGATCTCGAAAAAACAATATATAAAATTAATCTCTCAGACCATAAATTTTTCCCTCTTCACGATCCAGTCCAATGGTGAACAAGAGGTCGTTGTGACCACTACAACCTTGGCCCAAGAAATTTCTATGTAGCAAAAGTAGGTCAATGATATTTTAGAGTAGCACGAAGAGAATGAGAGTCTTCCATATTCTCATCATAGCTCTCTTGGCCACAACCCTTTTCAGTTGTACTTGGGATTCCAACCATCAATCCCCGTTGATATAGATCTTTTTGTTTCATCTTCACCAAGAGATTCCTCCCACACTTAGGCCAAGGCATATCATGCAGCTAGATCTATTGAATGGATCCAACACCTCCAACAAGTTCATGACATCCTTCCACAGGTAAAGTATAAGAAGGACATCTACTTCAACAATGAAAGCGACTCACCAAGGTTCAAATTCAATAGAACTTTTCCCATTGTTAAGCCCTAATATTGGAACACTACCCCTTAATTGGGGCATATTATATTAGTAATGTTATTTTATTTATGTCGGCTTTAGGCCATTAGTTGTAATTATACCTCCTAGTCTCCTATATATACCAAGGAGATAATTTCATTTTGGATCATCTTGTACTTGAACATTTAAGTGGGGTAAAAGGAGGTTGCCCCCTCAAAGAGGCTTATTATCTGAAATTATCTCTTTTTCAAGGCATGTAGTACTTTATTCTAAGGTTTTTCTATCCTATATTGATATCTGGTTCTTAACATATGGTATCAGAGCTCAAGGTCTTGGGGTTTCACTGCTACATCTGAGACACCTTGGAATTTTCACTATAGATTGTTTTCTACAATTTTTCAGAAGGAATGGCTTGGAGGATATTTGGAAGAAGGCTAAAGGTACGTTGGGTTCAAAATTCAGCTCCTAAGGCCTTATAATTTTGTAGATACAACCTGTACAAGATAGGGTTCTAGAATCATCCTGAACTGAGTCATTGTGGAATTTTCGCTATAAATTTTTTTATGTAACGTTTCAGACCCTAAACTCCTGAGGCTATTTACAAAAATTAGTAAGGTATCTGTGGTAAAATTTTCAACTTCTGGGTCATCTTAGATTTGTAGATACACCCTATGTAAGATAGGGTATCTGACTAGTCCTATTGACTAGTCTCAAGAAGGTGTTCCAGGTAAAACAATCATAAACTCTTCCTAGAGTATCCAAATTGAGTGGGACTAGTTTCATTGGATCGTGGAAAGTATTTAGTATTTTGGGTGCGAGGTTTAGAATTTTATATCAATTATTTTGTGCGGGGCACGCTATACAAGTGAGATCTCCTGGAAAGGTCAAAAATTGGCAAGTTGTGGGGAAGTTACCATAAATTCCACTTGGCACTTCCAATTTTGATTAGACCTGTGGAATTGCGGAGAAGAAATATGATAGAACTACATAAAAGAAATTTTCTTACCCATAAGGGCTGAAACTTAGGAGATACAACAGAAGAAATATTGTCTAGTAGAACCACCTCAAAATCAAGGTTCAAAAGTGATACTTGGCCAACATGCCACCAAAAAAGGGAACTTCTACACCAAATAAGCCTCTAGAAAATCCTACTTGGACTCTTGATGAA
>ML777267.1:301297-318202 GCA_009831015.1 Picea engelmannii
AATGTTATTTTATTTATGTCGGCTTTAGGCCATTAGTTGTAATTATACCTCCTAGTCTCCTATATATACCAAGGAGACATTTTCATTTTGAATCATCTTGTACTTTAACATTTAAGTGGGGTAAAAGGAGGTTGCCCCCTCGTAGAGGCTTATTATCTGAAATTATCTCTTTTTCAAGGCGTGGAATACTTTTTTCTGGGTTTTTCTATGCTATATTGATATTTGGTTCTTAACACCCATGTTCTAAGGGAACTTGATGGAATAGGGACCATTTCTTCCTAAGGGGGGAGGACTGATCTAGGTGGATCTTGGTGGCCAACCACCTTTTCCTATAAATCAACATTTCGAGCCTATGGTGTTGATAAACCATGATATTCACCCTTTTGATAAGGAATGGAATGGAATAACATCTTCATTTGTTACTTACAAACATCATGTAATGATTTACTAGTGGTCTTATGTACATGCCTACAACATAGCGTTAATGCACTAAATCCCATTAGAAATCTGCAGTTAAGTGCACTCTGGATATATTTTGGATGCGTGACCACCCGAGAAGTCCTAGTGTTTTACATGCCTTTGAAATTTTATAAACTTAGATTAATTTATCCCACATGCATCATGTTAATTTTTCTCCTCTCACTCTCTCATATGTAATTGAGGTGAAGGAGTCCCTTTAAGCATGAAACATTGCAATGGAGTGTGATTTAAAGCTTCTTTTGAATTAAGTGTAGCCAACATCTCTTTCTTTTCAAAGATTAAATACCCTATTCTTCTAGTTTGTGTTCTAGACTATTTTTCTATCTTATTCATTAATAGAATTTGGGTGTCACTGATTTTTTTGTTCTCTGCTATATTGTTGTGTATGTCATTGTTATATATTTGTTATGCTTCTACCTTTATGTCGTTCTCAAAACAATTTGGATCATCTCAAGCCTCAAACTTGCATTATATCCAATCCAGTGTTGTAATACTCAAACATTATTTACCTATATTCAAAAATAGAAGTAAATTACCCTTCGGATCTTGCAATGGACCTCAAAATGACATGCAATGAAGTGGCCAAGAAATCTTTGCTTGGTTCGCTCGTTCCCCTTAATTGATTTATAGGTGTTTGTAATGTATCCAATGCCTCATCAATTTGGGTGTTTATGTTGGGTCGTTGAGGTGGTTTGGGGTTTTCCTCACCTTGGTCTATTGGTTGGAAGTTTACATTATCTCTGGGTTCTATTTTATAATATATGTTGCAATTTAATAAGGCATGAAATATAAATTAGGTTTTTTTTAATTAAAATATAAAATTACAATAAACATGAATAGATATTTTAAGAAAATAAAAAAAAAAACATAAAATAATATCATTTCTTGTAAATTCTCTATAGTTTTTTTTAAAGGGGAAATGTTAGGAAATGTAAGAGGTGAATCTCTAAATTTTTTAGATGATATTTTTCTATAAGATTAGAAATTTGTATAATTTAAATTCTTTTAGAATATATCAAATTAATTGAATAAAAGTAAAAATTAATAAACTGGGATGAAAATAAGTGAAATCAATCATATGAGGCTTGAATGTGACATGGTGGCAAGATCTTGACAAAGATCCACCTCTCTATTTCCTCAATGAGGGTAAAAGTGAGAGTGCGATGTGTGCAAATGGGCGCAAATTGTACCCATAGCCCATTAAAATTGTTATATAAGAGGAAACCATGCTCATTATTCTTAGTAATAGACATGCATTCTTAAGAACACACACACATTGTTAAGAACGTGCATGAATTCCTACCGATGAAACTATGTGGCATGATGAGTGGAGATTTGAGATTTTCCAAACCTATAGCTTCAAGAACATGTGTTCATTCCTAAGAACATGAATGCATTCCTACAAGTGTGCATTCATGCTGACCCCCTTGCCACTTTTCTTTCCACCAACTTTGTGTCATACCGTTATATTTAAAAGAAATTGGAGGGGAAATAAAGTGAGGGTTTGATTTGGTCAAAAAGGGGAAATATATTGTAGGACTAGAGGAAGGATAAATAGAGGGGTAACTCTTCTATTTGGAATGATGATTTGATATCTTTTTTATGTTCTCTTTCCGCCAATTTTTTGTAAGGGTTTGAAAAAACCCTTCCATTTAAGTTTATTTTCGGTGGTGCAATATCCCCACTATCTAGACAAGTAGGTGGATCCATCGCAGATCCTCACTTGAGTTCGTTGTGGAGTTTGGCTTCATCCTGGAGAGAATTTTGGAGATTCATCAACTTGCGCAGAGGATTTAAGACATTTTGTAGAGAAGGCTCATCATACAGTCTATAGGTCCCAAGAGGGTTTTGGAAAAACCATGAAAGGAGTCAACCTCGCGATTTGAGCACAGGGTTTCCCACGAGCCCCCCCATGTTTTATAGCCTTGTCTCGTTAGGCCCTATGTAATTTAATATCATAGGTCGGAATTGGGTGTGGGCAGATGTACTTATATAGTGATTATTCGGAAGCAGGTCAAGACAACATCGGTGAGGCTTGATAGTTAGAGTAGTATGGATCAAAACATGAGGAGGTTTTGGAATCATCACTAGGTTTCTTGATTTTTTATTTGTTAATATATATTGTAGCTTCTTGCAGCTAATAGATCTATTGTGTTGAGCAGGGTTTACCAATTGTTGTTACAACCATTAGTGATTTTTGTATTGTTGTGATTTGGGTTCTCGAACCATAATAATATGTCATGGTTATCTTCTAAATTATCTTTGTAATGGATGCATGTGATATGTTTAATAATATTCCTATCTATGAGTAGTGATCTCATCATCTCTAACACAAATAATTTGACAACAATTATACTAGGAAAAGTAATACTTTGATCACAAAAATATTATTTACGTCTATCCTATTTGGGTACATTACAATGGTATCAGAGCTAGTGATTCTTCCATCCTGCAACTGCATTGATTCCTAAGAGGAAAAGGCATGGAGGACAACCCATTCAAAATTCACTAGAAAGAAAAATAGAAGCTAGCCAAATAGAGTTAGGAGGAGAAGAGGCAGGAGGAAGTATGGGAGACAACCATGATGGGGTTATTCTCCAAATATTAAAATATCTATCCAAGGGATAGAATGAGGCATCCTAAAGAAAACAATAAGTTGCAAGTTTCCAACAACAAACCCTTGAGGTTCCCACAAAACCGGTGGGTTAGCAAGGGAATGTGAATGGTGCAAGTCAAGGAGGACACATTAGATCCCATTGGGGTGACATGATACACACAGAGGGTAGAAATAATCCTACCCGAGCTCATAGTGGGAGACTAATAATTCCTAGACCCCTATTATCAGCATTCTTGGTAGGACAACCTATATGAGCACAGGAGAATCAAGATCAAGAGCTTAATGTCAACTCCTCATACATGGACTATGAGATGTTATATGAAGATATCTAGGAGAAATTTTCATATATAGACTTCCACACCCTCAAGCAAAGGAACAAACCAAGGGAGTGGAACATAGAATCCCAGAATCAACAAAACTTTGATCTCATGCATAAGGCGGGCATGTTGACTATCCAATATTTTGACGATTCTCTCAAGAGAACAACCATAGCATGGGTGCATAAGTTTGAAACTTACCTCCAACTTAATTAATGATTGAATAAAAACAAGTTAAGTATGTCACCCTACTCTTGGAAGGAGAAGCTCATGAGTGGCGATACCATGGACTGGTGACATTGGGGCATGCCAACATCACTTCATGCATAGATTTAAATCAGATTTTGATGGACAGGTTTGAAAAGAAGGGACCTAAGACACACTTTAGGGAGTTGGAATAATTGAGATAGATAGGTACACCATATGCATACATCACATATTTTCAATGGGATGGTAGTCATGGCGACATACATTTATCAGCAATGGTTGGTGTTGTTGTTCACAGAGGGTCTAGTTGAGACCATGACAGGATGGGTGAAGGAATTTAGACCAACCACACTCCAAGATTCCATCATGAAGACTCAACATATGGAATACACAGTGCCCAAGAAGAAATCCACAAAACAAATTATCCCATAGAAGGGTCAGGTGTCAAATCCTCCCCATAAGACATGGAAAGGAAAGGACATGTTGGATGAGGAAACTGAGAGACAAATAAGGAGGAAGAATCTTTAATATAGTTTAAAGGATTCATGGGAATTGGGTCATTGATGTATAGGAAAAGGTAAATTCCACTATATTGAGGTAGTTTCCAATAAGTAGGATGATAGTGATGATGAGGGAATTGGACAGAACAATGATGATCCATCACACCTACATGCTACAAAGCATGCACCATTTCAAGACAACACCAAGGGAGTGACCATTTCCACACTTTTAGAAGTCGATAAATATTACATCTTCATGGTGAGAGGAATTTTGCAAGGGTTGAGGGTTACAACATTGATTGACAGTGGGGCCACCCACAACTTCATTCATGTTGCACTTCTCACTAGGAGAAAAATCCATGTAGAGGACTTCAATGGATTCAATGTGGTAGTATCATATGGGTGTACTTATATGATCAGGGGATTGAAAGTAAAAATGGGAAACTATACGTTGACCAATGGCTTTTATCTTGTATATTTAGTAGATACTCATGTGGTGCTAGGATTTCAATAGTTGTACTCATTGGGAGATATCTTCATGAATTGCTGGGACATGAGGATGGAATTATAGGACAAGTGTGGAAAACGAGTCATCCTAAGAGGTATGTCGATAGGTGCCCCCAGAATTGTGTCTAATAAACACATGGAGACCCTTTTTATACACGGGGATGTGGATTGCACAACATAGTGCTTGATCACCATGGATAATCCATCAAAAGACTTCCAGCATTACCGTCCAGATATATAAGAATTGCTTGAGAGGCATGAAAGAGTGTTTGAACTATTTCCAGTAGGGAGACCACCTGACAGAGGATTTGAGCATTTCATTGGGCTAGAAGAGAGGTCGAAGTCTATGATCACCACACCCTACAAGCATCTAAAGAGGTTCAAGGATGAAATAAAGAAGTCCATAAAGGATTTGTTGGAGATGAGACATATCAAGCCTAGTTCTAGTCCCTTTATTCAATTGTATTGGTGAAAAAGAAATATGTCACTATGAGGATGTGCATAGACTACAGGGAACTAAACAAGAAGACCATTAAAAAATGATACCCAATACCTAGGATTGATGAGCTACTAGACAAGCTACCTGGGGTATTGCACTTCTCAAAGTTTGATATGCGATTGGGATACCACTGGATCCAGGTCAGAGAGGAGGATATCCATAAAACAACATTCAGGTGTCACTATGGGAACTATAAGTTTCTATGTATTCCCTTTGGGTTGACTAACACATGCACTATCTTTCAGTCATGCATGAACTATATCTTCAACAAATAGTTGAGGAAATTCTTACCGGTGTTCTTTGATGATCTTTTGATCTGTAGCAGGATGTGGGAGGAACATATAAAGCATGGGGATGCAATTATCACCATTATGGAGGAATAGTCTCTTTTTTCTAAGGAGGCAAAGTGAAATTTTGGGTTGACAGAGATCCTCTATCTGGGGCATGTGATTGTTGTTGAGGGAGTAAAGGTTCACTAGGAGAACATCCATACAATGTTAGATTAGATGACCCCCAGATCACTCACATATATGTGAGTATTCTTCAGGATTTGAAACTATTATAGGTGTTTTTTGAAAGGATTTTCTCAATTCACTACATCATTAACATACATCACCAATAAGGGGGCATTCCAATGGCTTGAAGATGCACATGTAGCATTCAACATAATGAATAGTGTGATGAGCACTTTCCTATTATTATCACTCCCATATTTCACACATCCTTTTGTCCCAGAGTGTGACGCATCTGGTTAGAGGATAAAAGAATTATTGCAAAACCGAAACCCAATATCTTTCGAGAGAAGAAATATAAGAGAGCCAGATAATATCTATGCAATCGATGATAAGGAGATGTTAGTCATCATGCATGCATTGACCAAGTTCAAAAATTACACGGTAGGAGGAATATTTATGGTTAGGATTGACCACAATAGCTTGATATATTTCTTAGAGCAACGTGATTTCAATGAGAAGCAACATAAATGCATGGGTAAGGTGCAAGAATATGATTTTGACATTGAGTATGTAGAGGGGAAGAAGAACATAGTTTTTGTTGACTTATCAAAGAGACCTATAGCTTTCTCCAAAAAAAAGTTCTCAACAGACTAGAAGTCCATTCTTTTGGTGGAATACTCCAAGAACACCTTCTCCTATGAGTGTATGGAGGGAAATATTTAGGATGATAGGTACAGGGTAGTGGATGAAATCATCTACTACAAAGACATGATCTATCTTTTCCTTGATTCCAAACTCAATGATAATATCTTGAGGGAAGTACATGACGCACCACTAGCATGGCACCAAGTTTCTCTGAAGACCTACATGCATGCAATAGAGAGATTCTCCTGGAAGGGTCTCAAGGAGGATATACTTCTTCATGTGAGGAAGTGCATGACTTTCCTGCAGAACAAGTCAGAATTTACACATCCTGTGGGACTGTTGCAACCATTTTCAATTCCAGAGCAGAAGTGGGATAGCATTTTCATGGACTTCATTATAGGGTTTCCAAAGGTACAAGGAAGGAACTGTATCCATGTGGTAGTGGAAAAATTTACTAAATATGCACACTTATTTCCCATTCCTTCAAATCACAACACATCTCAGGTAGAATATATATTCTTCAGAGAGGTGTTCAAACTACATGGTCTTCTGAGGAACATACTCAGTGATCGGGATAACAAGTTTCTCAAGGCATTTTGGTAGGAGTTGTATAGGTTATCTTAGACAGAGTTGACACCTATCACTAATGACCACCCCTAGATAGACGGGAAGACTGAGATAATAAACAAGTGGATTGAGGGGTACCTGAGGAACTATGTGTCAGCGCAACAACGGGCATGGATAAATTGGTTTCATCTTAAGGAGAATTGTTAGAATAACACTCATCACATGCCCATTGGGATGATCCCATTCAAGGAATTGTATAATTATGATGCCCCATACTTTATAGATATTTCATTTGGGGAAAGAAGAGGTCTGAAGGCCAGAGATTGGTTACAGGAAATCCGGGACATCTTGAGAGTCCTGAAGGAGAATTTGGAGGCCGCTCAAAGTAAACAGAAGATGTATGTAGATAGGAACATGATGGAATGAAGCTTTGAGGTTGGGGACCTAGTCTTTCTCAGTTTGCAACCTTATAGACAGTCGTCACTAAAGAAGAGTGGTGAACAGAATTTAAAGCCTCACTTTTATGGACCCTACAGAATCATCAGGAGAGTTGGGGAGGTAGAATACGAGGTGGAGATACCAGAGGGTAGAAAGATCCACAACACCTTCATGTATCCTACCTCAAGAAGACATTGAGACAACAAGTCAAAGCTTCGATAGATCTTCTTCCACTAGATAAGGAAGGGAAGTTGGTTATACCTCCTGAGAGGATTGTTGATGTTAGGGTGATGAGGTTGAGAAGTGGAGTCATTCAAGAGTACTCGATTGTATGGAGAGTATTTTCTACAAAGGATGCTACTTGGGAAGGAGAGCAGATATTATTTCACCCTGATCTGGAGTTGCTTGAGGACAAGTAATTTTGGCAAGGTAGGACTGTAATGTCCCCTTCCAATTGATCATGATGCAGGATTTCTCAATAGCCTATAATTCTCCCATAGGCTATAGTCAGCAAGGAAAAGATAGTTAAGGAGGTTTATTTGGTTTCACTAAGTTAAAAGAATGAAAAATCCTAAAGTGACATTAAATAAAAATAAATCATTGTATTTAAAAGAAATTCGAGCGAAAATAAAGTGAGGGTTTGATTTGCTCAAAAAGGGGAAAGATCTAGAAGGTGTGAAGGAAGGATAAATAAAGGGGTAAGCCTTCTCTTTGGTATTATGATTTCATATCTTGTTGATGTTCTTTTTTATCCAATTTTTAGTTATGGTTTGAAAAAACCCTTCCATTTCAATTTAGTTTTGGTGGTGCAATATCCACACTAGCTAGACAAGGAGGAGGATCCATTCGGGATCCTCAGTTGAGTTCACTATGGAGTTTGGCTTCATCCTAGAAAGAGTTTTGGAGGTTTATCAACTTGCAGAGGGGATTTGCAGCATTTTCTAGAGGAGTTCGATCATAGAATATGTAGGTGCCAAGAGGGTTTTTCCAAAACCATGATAGGATTTGACCCTGGAAGTTGAGCACAAGGTGTCCCATGAGGCCCTCTACAATTTAAGATCTCAGACCAGAATTGGGTGTGGGCGGTCATATTTCTAAATTGAGTATTCAGAAAAAGGTCGAGACATCATCAACGAGGCTTGACATTGAGAGTAGTATGCCTCATATATTGAGGAGGTTTTGGCATCATCACGATATTTCTTAATTTTTTCTTTGTTTGTAGATATTGTAGCTGCTTGGAACCAGTAGATTTTTTGTGTTCAGGATGGTTTAGCAGGGATTAGTGATCTTTGGGTTCTCAAGCCATAATAAGGTTTCAATGTTGTCTTATAAATTATTTGTGTAATGGATGCATGTGATATGTTTAACAATATTCCTATCTACAAGTATTGTTCCCAACAGCTCTAACACAGAGTTTAACAAAATTTACACTAAGAAAAGTAGTACTTGGATCAAAAACATATCATTTATGTCTATCCTAGTTGGTACATTACAAATTGTGGATTATATGTAAATAAGGTTTAAAAAGGCTTGGATAATCCATTATAAGATGAAAGGAGGTGAGAGTGAAGACTTGGTCGTTTTTTTGTCAAGAGAATAATAAATTTATTGGTTTTTTTTTTCTATTTAGGTTTCCTAATATAATTGCTTATCATCATTTCCATGTTATTATTATGATTTGAATTTTTTTTTTTAACACTTTTCATCATCGTTTTCGTAAGGACAATGGTCAAGAACATTCTAAATGTACATTTTTTTTAACGCAAAAAAAACAGTTTCACTGCTATTCTATTGAGAATCAAGTGAAACTTTAAAAAATATATGAGATGGTTACATTGAGAATTGATTCTATATATCTCTTATCAGGATTATAAAAGTCATTTCTAACTACTTCTCTTGTCTTCATCATAAAGATACTATAATGTCCAAAATTGTAGAATCATTTCTACAGTTATACATCCATATTGACACTACATAAATAGTATCTAAAAGCTAAATGAACACATATGAAACTGATAGTTAAAAAAGTGGAAGTATATCTACATGAATAATTGTTCCTTGCACTAGTTCCTTAAAATAAATCCATCCAGAAGAATAATTCAGATCCTTTTTAGAAAGTTGATCAACAACAATGTTGTAGATTCTGTGAGCATGCATAAATTTGAGCCTTTCAAAGTTGTCTTTTAACCTCCAGATATTCTCTTTCAATGGACCAGGTGGAAAATGTTCATATTAGCTTCCCCTTTTATCCATTCTATCATTACTTTCGAATCACCGATGAACATCATACTATTTAGAGATAGACTAGTTGCTATAAATAAGAGGCCCCATAAGCCTAATAGTTCATCTTTCATATTACTACCTTCTCCCCCTGCAAAGTGTTCTTTGAATTAATGGTCTTTACTAATTTTGAGGAACAAACCTATACCACAAAAACCTCCATCAGCAACACCATCAAAGAATCCAATGGGGGAGTCATCAAAGTAAACTAAGTTGATAATGTAATCGAGTCTATCTCGCTTAAACGCATCATGGGAATCATGTATTGAAACAAGGATTTTTTTTTAAATGTTGGAATCATGTCTAGACCAGTTATCAAATAACATCTTGTTCCTGTATTTCCATATTCCCCATATCATAGGAAAAGGAATATGTCTTATCTTAGGGTATTTAATGAACCAATTAAAAAGATTACCTTCTAAAACATTTTGTCCCCGGGCATCCAAAATCTTCATAAATAAAAGAACTTCTTCCCAAATGGATTTAGAAAAAGCATAGTGCAAAAATAGATGAGCAGACATTTCTTCATCATTAAGGCATAAGATACATGTTGTAGGTCTTATTCCTCCTCTTCTTTTCTAATTAACACCTATAAGAATAAAATCCATGAAGCATAACTAGATAAAAAAAAATATTTTTCCAGGAACTTTAACTTGCCAAATTGCCTTAAACCACCATTGATTCTCTACCATATTATTAGAAAATAATAAGGACTTGTATGCTAACTTAACAGTGACTGAACTCGTCGCCCAATTCCAAGACCAAATGATTTTATCACAGGAATCATTAAATGTGATACCATTATTACGAAGCATAAAAAGGAAGTTGTCCCATTCAAAGGCCATCTCATCCATCAATCTTGGATGTAAAGATTCTTTCCAGCAAGGAGAAATTCCAGAACCATTTGGATGAGTGGCCTGGGCTAATGTGAAGATATGAAAATTGTTGAGATGATTAATTAGAGGTCTAGAAAGAAAACACATAGAATTGCCTGCAACGAATGGATCCAGGCCGAGAATAATTTTCTTTCCACTGCCCACAGTCCAAGCCAACCATCTCTTAATTATAGGCATGGAAGTCATGAAGTTCTTCCATATGATATAAGCAACCGAAAATTTAAATTCATTTCTTCTAATCCAAGAAGGAATATCTATGGATTTCAGGTATTTTTTTCTCAGCACCAAACTCCACAGACCACTACCAAATAGACCCCTCCAACAAGATGTAGTGGCTAAATAAAGGGAAAACCAGTTGATATTGCGCAAACCCCATCCACCACTTTCCTTTGGCAAGGCAATCTTTTTCCATTTAGCTAAATGGAAGCCAATATGTTTCCTATCCCCTCTCCATATGAAGTTTTTTATAAGCTATTGAATCTTTTGCAATAGGGAGGACAAGATCCTAACCAAGCTGAGCCAATACACAGGTAAACTTTGTAAAACTGAATTTGCTAAAACTAGCCTATCGCCTAAGGATAGCCATCGAAAGGACCATCTCCCAATTCTCTTTTTGACTTTTTATATTAGCCAATAACAATCAACCACTCGATAGTTATTGGGCTTAAGATAGAAATCGAGACACTTCATTCCATCCTGAATATCCATAAACTGAATATTAAATACTGATCTCATTTTATCTTCTAACTCTAGATCAATATTTTGTGTTAGGAAACACGACTTTTGGAATTTGATGACCATACCTGAAGATAAAAAAAATTATTTAAAAGAGAGTGAAAGGTCTTCAATTCTTCGAAATTTGCATCTCCAAGGATGAGCACATTGATCAATTAGGTTTCTGTGGTGAGGGATTTGTTCAGAGCATGTCGGAAGAACCACAGTGATGCTTTTGATAGTTAATTTAATATTAACCATATTAACACCCTCAAACCTATGGTTTCACTTAAGCCGACAACTAATATAACCTATTAACCTTAATTTAACCTTTATTAACACAAAATTAATATTAAAACTAATTTTAATAATAAGGTCAACCCTAAAATTTAGCCTTTTCTTAGCTTAAAATTTATTTAACACCGTCGGGTTATCATCTTAATTTCATACCTAATTTGTAAAACCTCCCCAAACCTAGGGTTCAATTTCCACTATTTATTAAAGGCTCCTCTCTTATTTTTCCTCAGGCTTTTTTGTCCTAAAGATGGATCCTATTGTGGATCCGAAACGTCGACAAGCTCTCAAAAGGATCACTGTGGTTCTTCCGACATGCTCTGAACAGATGAGCACATTGTCAATGAAAAACAAATGGGAAATGAAAATCTCAGCAACGACCTTGATACCTTTGAAGGATCCAGCTTCCACAACCTTTTTCATTTTCCTACTAAGGCATTCAACAACTAGAAGGAAAAGTAAAGGGGAAAGAGGACACCCCTTCCTCAGACCTCATTTACTTTAAAAAAATTTGTAGGAGAACCGTTTATCAATATTTCCATATCGACATTTGACACACATGCCATGATCCATTGTGTAACCTCCCACTTAACCCCAATCTGGATGAGTAATAACCATAAAAACTTCCAGCTTACTTTGTTGTATGCCTTCTTTAAATCCAACTTAAGAATTATTGAGCTTAATTTCTTAGACTTTACAGAGTGTAGGCATTCTTGAGCTAAACCCACAACATCAAAAATCAATCTATCCTTGAAGAATCCAAACTGTTCTCGAGAAATACTAGTAGCCAATTTATCTTTCATACAGGAGGCTATGACCTTGGAAATCACTTTATAGACAAAATTACAAAGAGCAATGGGTCTGAAATCATGAAAGGAAGTTGGTTTGCTCACCTTAGGAATAAGGGAAAATAAGGTAGCATTGAGAGCGACCGAAATGTGACCTGATATTCAAGACTCGCTGACAGCCTTTAGAAGGTTAGTCCCCATTATGTCGAAAAAGGATTGGAAGAGTTCTTGAGTCCACCCATCCGGTCCCAGACTCTCCTCTTTCAGCATTTTACTCACAATATGCCCAATTTATTCTAAGCTGACAAGCTTGCCTAAATCATCACTCTCATCATCATTGAAAATTCTTGGCACATCTTTTAGGATATGAATTTGATTTCTTTTGTTTTCAGTCTCAACGGCACTATACTGAGACTAAAAAAACTTAAAGGCAATCTCCTTAATCTTATTGTCAGTGGATATATCATTTGTGTTGCAAATTTATGGAAGAATCTAGTATTCTTATCACCCTTGTTCAACCAAAGTGCCCGAATTCTGAGTCACCAAGTTGATTCTTCAATTGCAAGGATATTGTCCTTCCTTAGTTTAAGGGCATTTAGAATATTTAACTCATCTTTCTTAAACACCTGTCACGGGCACTTAACAAATAGCTCTGACATTTTAAAATTGAAATACATAAGATCTAAATGGAGTTGTTGTTTTTTGTCTGACTACCACTGAAAAACAACTTTCCTTAAATTTTTCAAATTTTCACATAGTAGAACAATAAGGGAACTATCTATCCATTTATCCATAGAGATCCAAGTTGACCTGATAAGGGATATAAAATCCGGTTCGGATAACCAAGAACTATTGAATTTAAAGGGAGCACTATCTTTTTGAAGTGAGAAATCTATTTGCAAACAAATCGGATTGTGATCCGAAATAGTGGATTCGATTGTCCAAGACCTATATTGACACCGATTGGAGAGTAGATTCCCATCCAAAAGAAATTGAACCAACCTCTTAGAAATACTTGTCGATCCAGCTCTTCCATTGCGCCAAGTCGGAGACAAATGAGATGGTTGCATATCCACAAGACCCATGGAATGGAACATGTTGGAAAATAAGTTTTCTAGAGGATCAACCCTAGAAAAGCTACCCAAAACCTCCTGGGAAGAGAGAGTAAAGTTTAAATTCCCCCCAACAATTAGCCCCTGTTCTTCTAGTAGGCCAGAATCCATAATAGATTGCTAGAAGCATTCCCTGTCTTTATAAGGTGCATAGCAATTTAGGAGTTTAACTCTAGCATTATAATGCTTGAATCTGCCCTCCAAAAATATACCTGTAGTGGTGCCAAAATCACACAGCTCAGCAATCACATGATTTCAACCAACTAATAAACCACCCAACCAGCCATTTGGGTCCATAACATCACAGTTCCATGAAGGAAAACATTTAATAACAAAACCTTTACCCTTGACTGCATCCACTAAGGTTTCTTGGGAAAAAATGATATCAGGATTAATCTATTTCAACAAAAGTTTAAGGGAGACTAGCTTAGTGGGACCTCCAAACCCATGAAGATTATAAGAGAGAATTATCATGGGTAAACTACAGGAATAGATGAGCCTACTATAAGAGACGAAAGATTGTGTAACTCAGAAATTCTAGTCGAAGACTCAGGAAAAGAAGAAATAGATGGAAGGCCTGTAGGTGTTGCAGTGGAACTTTGCTGAAAGGAGCCAATCCACCTTCTATATCCCCGGGGGGCTTATTTGGTGGTTGAGGATGAGGCTTTTTTCGAAGAGTTACAATAGTCTGAGATGCAGTGGGAAAATCCAGTGATGAAGAAGAGGAAATAGTAAGGGGCAATGGTGAAAGAGATTTAGCAATCTTAAGGTTATGCGATGGAGAGAAATCAACTGGAGAAGAGGAGTTCAAACCTACAAGGCCAGTAAGTAGACCTGATGCCTCTTTGACTTCATCCAATGGATTTTTCAGCCTCCTAGAGTCCTCAAGGAAAGGGCATGCATCGGGGAACTTGGGGCTGGGAAGCTCTCGACCATCCATACCCGACTTTCTCAAAGGCATACCACAAATTGAAGAGGCTTTGGTATGATCCAGTACCAAGGATGGAATAGGTTGTGTGTCCCCAACATTTCTACACGGGCTATTATCAACACAAAACCCCCCAAAGACAACACCAGGATGACATTCAGGATCATTAAACTTTCGCATAATAATTTCCCAGAAATCGTCAAAGATATTGAGGACCCAATCCTCATTAGAATTTAGGTAATCAACTTCATCGACATAAATCTTGGAAAAAAAAGAAGGGAAGAATAATTGCATCTTACCCAGGAAGGAGCCTTTATTAGCAAAATCCAATCGTGCAGAGATTTCTTGGCTCTCAGAAACCCCAAAAGAAGAATTCGCAGAACCAAATTTCATAACAGATGAACACTTAGCTTTCAGGTGACCTGGCTTCCAACACGAATGGCAGCGAAATGGATCCTTCCAATAATCAACTAGTTGACGTAGCATTATGTCACCAATATGGATGTCAATAGAGTCTGAAAACCCTATGTCTAGTTCTAACTCCACCAAAACCCATGCTAACCTTTTGTCACACCAACGAAGCAAATCACTGTCAAAGAAGATGAACTTTCCTACCTAACTGAAATAGCTTTGAAAATGGGCACAAACCAATATTCCATAGGAAAGTCTGGGAGCAACATCCACATATTTCTTCTCCAAAAAACTTTAGAGAGGGGATTAAAACCTGGGTACCATCGTTTTAGCATAATTATTCCACAACCTATAAGCCATGGTGATTCCAATACTCGTAGAGGATCGCCTTCAGACATGAAGTAGAAGACCAACCAGTGGTTGGATAATAAACTGAACCTAGGGAAGTACCCAACCAATGGTTTCCAAAGCCGAAGAACCCAGTCTGCAACCTGAGCCTTATTCATCTGAATATAAAAAAACTTCCCTACAAGAGCTTTCTCGGACAGGCTCGAAACTCGGCTCATGGCTATATCTTTCTTGAGGATGCAGTGAGAGGAAGTCTCTCTCACCCTCAAACTCTTAACCTTACGATGTTGTCGAGATGCATCACCAGAAGATCGATTGTGCCCAACACCAGACACACTCACAAGGCGCTTACCTGCTGAAAGAACAACCGAAGAATGTCCAGTCGAAGGACCCAAAGCTGCGCCATCGAGAGAATGGATGTGCCTTTCTGTAGGAACACTCGCAGGACACTTCCCCACCGGGAAAAATAACGAAGACTGACGAGATGAAGGAGGCAAGGTTGAAGAAGGGGAAGAATTGATGTGTTGGGCCTGAGGCGGGAGGTTCACACACTTAACCCTGGCAGGGCTTGTGGCCTTCACATGGCCAGATCCAACACTGACATCTCACAGAGTTGCTACCTGTTGGTCGAAAGCATAAGAACAATCGTTGTGGACGCCATCTATCGCAGGAGTGTGGGAGGCATGACAGATACAGTCGTGCAAAAGTTTGTGTGTGTCATCAGCAAGGAAAAAGCCTTCGCTAGCCCATAGGGCATCCTCATCTATCCACAAGATGTCAATAGGGCAGGCCATGTTGGCACAACACCATCACAGTGTGCACCAGGGAATAGCAAGTTTAACTCCATGCCATGATCTCCATAACCCTCGCATTGTATAACCTAGCCCTAGACCCTACTGCAGATAAATGTATGAACTTAAGCTTACATAGCTTGCCTTCAATCTAAAAAAATATGATTTTTTATCCTCTCTCTTTAATAATATGACTTTATCTTTCACCCCATTTATAAGCTATAAATACCTATTGGCATAAAGACATAAACACCTAGTCCACTGAGCAAATATATCAAAATGAATATGTTTTCTTAATGGTTTTGGCGAGGATTGATAGACACATCCGTGAATTTGACGGGATCTAGTGAGGTGATGCAAGTGGGTGTGACCGCATGCCACAAGGTGATGCAAAAGGGTGTGACTATTGTGGCCAGCTTATAAAGCATAAAGCCTGTATACATTGACAATAGCTACACTTTTTCTCGTGTATGTTTTTTCACTATTTAATAGGGAGTAAGTTAACTTCGAAGGAAAAAAAAAATGTCTTGAATTCGGTCAGATTTTCAAGGGTAGTTTGAATTTTGTATCAAAGTTTCATGCATTTCATAACTTTAATTTATGGGTTTTGTTTCATTTTAAATCAACTAAATGCTCAAAAAAAAATAATCAAAATTCTGAATTAACCAAAAATTTAAAACCACATCTCAAAAAACCTTTGAAAAAATCACTTGGAAGCAGGCCTGGAATTTCAAATTTACCCAGCCTGTCAAGGCAAAAATTGTTGACGGTTAAATTATTTTCATGCCTGTCACTTCACGTTTTACCCAAAATCATAAATGTCAAAATATTTTGTATATTGTGTAAATTTCAAAAGACCCAGGCTGAAGCATTGGAATTTGTAATTTGGGTGTCCATTTACTCCTTCAACATACACTGTCCAGGTGTCATCAACCTCATTGTTGTGCCTCTACCTAGTTCCTTAGTTTCTTGAAGGCTGAAGCCATGAATTATAGTTATTAACCTAAGCGGTATATACTTACAAGTCTCTATCCATATTGGCAGCCATAAGTTCTAAACTCAGAAAACATATTTGTAAAAATAAAACTAACTACTTGAAATTGTGTGATCT
>ML777267.1:328270-351330 GCA_009831015.1 Picea engelmannii
TCCTCTCTAATGCCTTCATTTCATCCTTCATTGTTTCTTTCCATTTATCATCGTTAGAACCCTTCACAACTTCATGATAGCACGAAGGTTCATCATCATTAGTACTCAAAGAAACCAACGAAACAAAATCATCATACCTTCTCGGACGATTTATGACCCACGTAGACCTCCTTAGGGAAGTTTGGCTCATCCACATTATGTTGATTCTTTTCATCAACCATGTCTTCCTCTGCAAGAAACTCTTCATGAACATCTTCAGAAACTTGTTCATGTTGACTTTCATCTATATTTGAACTGGTTTCAAACTGAATCTGTTGATACTTAGGTACCTCTTCATGTTTCATTTGAACATCTACATCTGATTTGATGAGAGATGATTCATCAAATATTACATCTCTGTTAATGGTGATATTATGGGAAGTAGGATCCCGCAACCTGTACCCCTTAATACCATTACCATATCCAACAAAGATAATCCATTTTTATTTTGGATCTAATTTAGAACGCTGATGTTTCAGAATTAGAGAATAGGCTTCACAACCAAAAACTTTAAGATTAGAATAATTACAACGGTGACTTGTCCATACCTCTTATGGAATCTTCCACTCTATCGTTGTTGATGGTGATCGATTGACCAGATAACAAACTATAGTTATTGCTTCTACCCATAGTTCCTACTGTAAGTTGGCATTACTAAGCATACTCCTTTCTCTCTCTAGAAGAGTCATGTTCATGCGTTCAACAACTCCATTTTAGTGAGGAGTTTAGGCAGTAGTTTTATGCTTATGAATCCCAAACTCCTTGCAATAGTTCTCAAATTCCATTGACGTAAATTCACCACCATTATCAATTTTTAAACATTTAATGGACCTACCAGTGCTCTTTTCCACTAAAGCTCTAAACTGCTTGAAAACAACAAATACATCAACCTTTATTTTCAACATATAAATCCACACCTTCCTAGAGAAATCATCTATAAAAGTAACAAAGTATGATGATCCTCCATACAAAATAGTAGGGGATGGTCCCCAAACATAATAATGAATATAATCAAGAATTCCTTCACTGGTGTGTCTTCTGGTTTTAAATTTCTGTCAATTTTGTTTTCCATAAATATAGTGCTTGCAAAAATCTAATTTTAAAGACTTTAGACTAGGAAGAAACTTGCGATAAGATAATACCTTCAATCCTCTTTCGCTCATATGGCCCAACTATTGATTCCACAGTCAAACAAAATCACTGTCATTCTTGGATACAATTGTAGCATGATCTCACTCGTTTCTTCCTTCTAACATAAACATATTACAAACCTTCTTCGCTTTCATAACCAATAGGATTCCTTTGTATACCTTCATAACTCCACCTTGAACAATACTCCTATATCCTCCAGTGTCTATGACTCCCAAATAAATTAGGTTCTTCCTAATCTTAGGTACATGTCTCACATCAGTTAGTATTTTAACAGTTCCATCAAGCATCTTAATTCGAATGCTACCAATTCCAACAACTTTACATGAGATATCATTTCCCATGTAAACTATTCCATCATCTATAGACCCGTAAGTAACAAACCAGTGTCTATGAAGACACATGTGATTTGAAGCACCAGAATCTAATAACCATTGTTAATCATGACGTGAACCAATACTAATTGATAAAACTTCACCAGTCATACATGAACCTATTGTTGAACCTGTTTCAGTTGCGTTCGCTTCCTTCATTTCTTTTGGAGGGTCGTCTTTGGAGGCTTGTTGTCACTTCCAACAGTCCTTATTTAGGTGTCCCTATTTGCCACAAAACCATCACTTAAGATTTCTCTTTTTTCCCTTCGACTTTGACCGAGAGAAATCCCTCTGACCCTGTCCTCTTTCTTTTGGTCTGCCTTTGACCATCATCACCTCAGATGTAGAGGTTTATGAATTGGTTTTATTCCTTGTTTCCTCAGACAATAGTGCTCCAACAATAACATCAAACTCAATACTTTATGTTGTGCTAAAACTAATAGAGGTAACAAAGTGATCCCATGACGCGGGCTAAGAACACAATAATGTAATTGCCTTGTCTTCATAATCAAATTTTACTCCCATGTTAGTCAACTGAACTAAGAGAGTATTAAAAGTATTTAAATGATCAGCTATTGTCATACTTTCCTTCATGCACAATCTGTACAATTACCTTTTCAGGAAGATCATGTTCGTCAAGGATTTCGTCATATACAGGCTTTCCAGCTTCGTCCACAAACTGACTGTTATCTTCTCCGCAACAATGTTGAAAAAAAAATCATCGTCCAAACACAGGAGTATGGATCTTAGTGCTCTCGCATCGATCTCATCCCAGTCTTCATCTGTTATGGTCACGGGTTGTTTTTCTTTTCCCAAAAGCGCCTTCACCATGCCTTATTGCACGAGCAGATCGTGCATCTTAACCTTCTAGATCTTGAAATTGTTCTTTCCATTGAACTTCTCAATTTCAAATTTGACGCTCTGAGTTGTTGCCATCTCCTCGATCGTTGCGCCTGACAAGAGGAATAGACCGCGATGAGTAAATCTCAAAAAATCAAAGCGACCGATGTTGATTAGAGCATTGGTAATTTCCAAGAAATTCCAAATGGCCTTTCTCTTTTGATAAACCTTAACAAAAAACTAGGGATCTTCTCATGAAATAATGAGAAACCCACATGTCCGACGAAGACGTGATCTCACCATGAGATTAAACAAGTTTCCTTTGCATAATTGAATGGTAGATCAAAACTCCAAAACTTCACTGGCAGACCTTATCATTTGATCCATGGGTCCACTCCATTGAAAGACCAATGTGATTTCTAATATGAGTAAAATTGTAAGAGGAAATCGCAGTCCATTGAAATACCAGAGAGATTTCTAAAGTGAGTGAAACCGTAAGAGGAAATCACAGTCCATTGAAAGACCGACGCGATTTCTAAAAAAGGAAAATCAGTGCTCCCTTGAAGACTGTAGTCCAACGCTGAATTGAAAAATGAAAAAAAATGAAAGGTTACCCTAAATCGACACTCCCTCCATGCAGAGACCCCCACATTTATGCAGAAGTTGGCGCTCTTGTGGGTATCTCCAGCAAGGTGTGCGTACGTCTCTCTCCAACAAATTGGCGGCTCTGTCTCTCTCCAACAAATCGACAACTCATTCATCACGACATTTCTCCACATCCAAATCGGTGTCCCCGAGCTCTGATACCACTTGTTAGAATTGTAAAATAGAATACACAATTCACATCAGACAATCAACCATCATGCAGATTAACAAACTAAGATTTTACGTGGTTCACCCCAGATTTGGGCTATGCCCACCAAGAGAAAGTATTGGTTGTCTTATTATTTAGATCAAGGAGGTTTACAACAGCTTCACTCATACATCTCACACTCAGCCTCTACGGGCCTAAAATGAATATATAAAAATACATAGTTACATAAGAACTGAATATTGAATGCACTCTCACCCATATTCTAATTTGATCTCATTAGTTACAACCAACACTGAATTATATGATCTAATATCCTAATCTTGGGAATTCGTTGTCACCAAAATTCCAACATATATTTCCATGGCCAACTTTAATATCCATAGAGACTTTGCATCCATCCAAAGTGCGTATCTTTTGACGTTGCTTCTCTCATTAAATTTTACCGTCAGAGCTAACCACTTAACTTCAAATACCTCAATGGATGTAAAGTCTGTTGCATATATTCATATTATATTGTCATCTTCAAAACATGTTGCAATCACAAATCCATTATTGGGATCGAGCTTGCAAAAACGAATTAATATATAAGATAGAAAAAAAGAATGATAAAGTGGAAAGAAAATATGAACAAAAAGGAGACAATGACATCCTTTATTACTCAACTAACATTGGAAGAATGGTTACACGTCTCATTAACCTCAAAGACTTCTACATTTAAACATGAAAATTCTCAATCAATTGTGTGAGGCATATGGAAAGCCAAACGTTGTATGGGATGTCACAACTAAACAATGTCCACCTTGACAACATTTTGCATGATATCTTGCCCAACAAATCGATCATCACCTTTCCTGCAAGCCAAGAGAAGTCAAACTATGTTGCAACTTTGCTTCTCTAACAATATTGGTTACATGAACATGTTTTGCACAGTGTGCTCCACTATGGACCACTCAACCTTTCTTACATAATGATGCCTTGTCACATTTTGACAAGCTTGATTGTTAGTGAAATGCTTGTCCGAACTTACCCAATCGATCATTGCATTCATGTAAGACATAATCTGAGGTACATATCCTCTTGTCCTAATCTTCTACTAAATCATTGCAACCACTTTAGGTGATACCTGTGCTTCTAAGATATCAAGGCACCAATTTCCATGTTGTTTACCTGGTTTTTTCATGTTTGCACTCGCAACACCAACTACATGTGGAATATTTGAATGTCATGTTTGCACTGGCAACACCAACTACATGTGGAATATTTGAACATTCCATCACAAACATCAACTTTCCTAGTGTATAAGATGGTACATGAGACATATAATCATTTTCTTCCTTATCATAAAGGGATATGGATATTTACTGGTTTCACAATGTCCATATTGATCCTCAATAAAATCTTCACCATAGACTTGTGACAACCATAACTTACATGCCCAAGTTTTTTTTTACGACTCCTTCATATGAAACATCTTGATCGACTAAGCCTTTAACCTGTTGATCTCAAACATGTTTTACATCAAACAAGCATATTGTCAACACATCACACCAAGATAATGAACACAATCATTTAAACTTTTGAAGTAAATACAATGATCATATTCACATATAGTAAAAATTTGGCTCACCATGAAGGAATCAAACATCTTGTACCATTTTCTCCTTACCTCTCCCTTTACAATCATGAACAACTTTTGATTGTTCCATGTACATATCTCTGCTAATGATGATTTTGTGTGTAGTGGGATCCTATAATCTAAATCCCTTAATTCCATCACCATAACCAATAGAGATATAAAACATGCATAAATTCAAATATTGTAATTTTATGGAAATAACTCACAGTTTATTGGTACCTAGAACTGAAGCCCTTTATTGCGCATATGGCCCAATTGTTGGTGTCATAAACAAATAGCTGCACTTTCTTCCTGAGATACCACCACAACTTAACTTATTTCAGTGATCCCTTCCAACATGTCCCAATCTTTGTTTCCTTCGTTATGACCAAATGACCCTTGAACACTTTCAATGCTCTACCTTGACATTTGCATTCAAAACCTCTACCTTTTTCCATGATGTGCATGCTCGCCGCTATTATTCTCGCCTCGCCTCACCATCTCAGTGGGCAACCTCACCTCACAATTCGTGAGCTTGAGCTTGAGATTATCACCACCTACATTACTACTGTCACTGCATCCACTGAACCTGGATACATTTTCGTGCCCCTTAGACAGAATACATCTCCAATACTTTGCTTGGAAAAACGCATGAAATTACACACAAAACACCCTCGGTCTCATGTGAAGGTCATGGCCATTTCTTTGACGAAGCCTCGGGGTGTCTAACAACCCATTATATGAATATCACGAACATCTCGATTTGACATTCCGTCAAACACTTTGCGTGCATTCTTCTCTTTTTCTCATGGAGCACGGTGGGTTTAATCCCCGACAAAACCCTCGCACTTAATCGCAACTTGAAAAATGGACCCCTCTCCATTCATAATTCATCTATAAATCTCAACTAGGGACTCTTCTCTTCCCATTCACACATCGCATCTTGCAAGGTGCTCCATCCCTTCTCGTTTAGCAAACTTCAATCCCTGCACGACCGTGACCATCATATCGAGGCATTCTCTGCCCTAACTCAGCAGTGCTCCACCTGTGAATTGTTGACACGCTAATGTTGGCGTAGAAGCTACTTGTCACGCGCTAAGGTTGGTGCAGAAGCTACTCGTCAGACGTCGTGTCGGATTCATCAAGAACCTTCGCTCACCTGGGAAGAAACTACTCCGAGTTCTCTTGCAGTAATGTTAGTGGCCATGAGACCTGCAACCCTTTCACAATTCCTTTGCAGAGTCGCCAACTTGCGCTACGAACTGAAAGCCATTCCACTGTTAACTAGTTTTCTATATATGCGATGAATGTTGCTTCAGAGCTGAAAACGATTGACCTGACATCAACCACTCTAGCACAGCGTACACCCGTGGTCAAAATACGTAATCCATGCATCAATCTGCAGCCAAAAGATGGAGCTCTGGCCAACTAAAGCCGAATCTAGTCCTTTAGAGAATAGCTCGTTGCCGTCGACAACAATCCCTCCATCCGCCACTGTTAACCATGGGCTGAAATTGAACTCGCTTCCACTAGAGTTCCCAATACTGCTATCCTTGCCACCCAATTCTTGACAATCATCTCCTTCGTTTTGAATTGCGTACATCTCATCTCCATCTAGCCCGTGCCCTCGGGCTGCTTGCACAGTTGTGTCCTTGTTCAGTCAACCTCATGTCAGATACCACTTGTTGGGATCGATCCTCCAGAAACGAATTAATACAGAACAAACTCGGCAGTGATATCCTTTATTGTTCAGTGAACAATGGAGAAATGGTTACTAGTCAATTGAAGCAACTCATGGGACAAAATATCAAGTATTTCTAGGCATATGGAAAGAAACCTCCGGAAAATGAAGGTAATTGAAAGCTAAAATGAATGTAAGTGAAAGCCAAAATCTAACATGTATTTCAGCGAAATTAATCTATTTACAAAGTGTTTGTGTAACTATGTGATCTATTCATGATCAGTGTGTAACTAAGTGATAGATGCTATAGATACGAGCATACCCATAGAGGTGATAGTGCGATGTGGAGTGCAAAGTGTGTAGAGGGCAGAGTGTGTGTGAGGAGAGGATGATTGTATGCTTGAGATTCACTATTGTAATTCTCCCTTGAATAATAAGAATATTGAATATTATTGCTCGTGGTTTTTTCCTGCATTGGGTTTCCACATAAATGACTGTGTCAATTGTGTCATTGTTGTTCTTGGTTTTATGCATGTTTAATCTTGCTTGTTGATGCTTTGTTTTGCTTTTGTTGCCCAACAAGTGGTATCAGAGCCGGTTTAGTAGGTGTCGTAAGTAAGCCAAAGAGAATTGTGTGCAGGTTTTTTGTGAGCACAAGAAGACGTGATTAAGTAAGTATTAGTCATCGACACTCCCTAGGCAGTGTTAGAAGCGCGTCAAACTTAAAAAATTGTGATTTTACCAAAATCGAGGCACATGATTCTTACACCACATAACTTCGACAAATCATCGCTCCCCCATCCACACTCAAGGAGTGCTAATCTCTAAACCTCCGGGTCCCCTTACACACTCATTAGATCACCATTCTTAAAAACCAAAATTTCCATGGTATAAAAAAACATTCGATGGTATGAAGGGTTTTGTCTTATTCTAAACAAGAGCAGCAAAGCTGCATACACTGCCTCCTAAGATTATTATTTAATATTGTATATTGTATATAGTTAATAATAGTAATGGTAGGTAATTGTGTAGTTCAAATTATCCAATTGTTAAGACAAATATGAAGTCATAAATTGAAGTGACTATTGACAATGTTCGAATTAATTTATTGTGCGGTTAATGTTTAACGAGATGAAATTTAATCCAGTTTTTAATAATTAAATATGATTCTCAATAAAATTATTAATGCCTAATTTATAAAAGAAATCTAAGATATTTTTTTTTTTAAACTTCCTAGTGTCATTTAAATTCGGATATTGCTCTTAGGAATACATTTTCACGTTCAATACCTAATAATAAAAAAAATATACCATATTTAATTTAATTAATTGTTATTTTGTTAAAAATTCTAAATAATTAATTTTGAAAAAAAAATAATCAAACAAATATTTATACAATCCATATACAAATATTAATTGGCAATGCCCAAAATAGAATCGATGGCTCCGATGGATGCGAGAGTTGACATAAGATTTACGAATATCTACGCCCATTCGACCATCCTTGCAGAGTAGCTTTGCAATTAATTCGAAACTTTGAATTCTGTGAAACTTGCAATTAATTCGAAGATTCCAATTAATTAATTGAAAATCTTGAACTACTTGAAGGTTCCAATAACACTTCAAACTTGCTAACCAATGAAAATGTTAGAAAATTACAATATTTTATATATAAAAAATAAAAAATTATGTTTCTTATGTTTAACATTAGGTTTCTTAGAAATATTTTTTAAGTCAATGTAGATTAATAGATGGTCAAAGCATAACCATCGCTATATATTGCCAACGGTAGTATAATAAGACACGATCGTGAGTGGATGTTTAAGACACTGACATTTTGTCTTATTGTGCATGAGAAATAATAAGGATATGGCTTTTATTAAAGAGAGTGAGAGGATGTTTTTTAAATTAAAGGTGAGGTGGATAACATTTTAAAAGAATATATGTGTTATATTAATTTATTTCTTTAAATTAAAAGTTATATTTTGGAGTGTAACTTGGAATATAAAAGTACTTTTCCATTTTAAAGGTTCGGTTTTATAAGTAGTGGTTTTTGGAGTTTTTTTGCCAATGACGAAAATGCAGAGTTCTAAGTTTGAGGTGGAGAAATTCAGTGGCAAGAATAGCTTTGTGTTATGGAAGCTCAAGATGTATGATCTTCTTGTACAACAAGGATTGCAAAAGACATTCAATGGAAAGAAAAAGAAACCGACAAGAATGAAAGATGAGGACTAGGAAGATTTGGATGCATGAGCCCTCAGTACCATCTGTTTCTATCTGGTAGATGAAGTGTTGTTTAACATCACTAAAGAGGTGACAACAACATGTTTGTGGACCAAACTAGAGATTCTGTATATGACAAAGAACTTGACGAACATAATCTTTTTGAAGAGACAATTGTCCATCTTGTGGATGAAAGAAGGTACACAATTTTTTTATCACTTGAATGTTTTCAACACTCTGCTTTGTCAATTATCTAGTATGGACGTAACGTACAAAGATGAGGACAAGGCGATTATGCTACTTTGTTCGTTGCCTGAGCCTTAGGATCATATGGTCACAACTATGTGGTTTAGCACAACAAATTCCATTGATTATGACAATGTTGTGGGAGCTTAGTTGTCTGAGGAGATGAGGAAATTATCCAGTAAATAAACCTCAACAACAGAAGCAATGGTGTTCAGAGGTCGATCTACAGAAAGAGGGAAAAATAAGAAGGGTATATCAAGGTCTAAGTCAAAAGGAAATAAGAGTAAACATAAATGTTGGTTCTGTGGAAAATCTGGGCATCTCAAGAAGGATTGTTGGAAAAGACATAATGCATCCAAGGAGGACTGCACAAAATAAGCAAATGAAGCTAATGTAGCTGAAAAACGTTCAGGCTCCAATTCAGGTATGGTTGATGAGGTATTTTCTACTTTTGATGTTTCACATCAACATCAACATCGGTTGTTAGATTCTAGTGCGTCTAGCCACATGTGTCTTCATAGAAATTGTTTCTCAAATTACCAATCTATTGATGATGGTGTTGTTTTTATGGGAAATGATTTTTCTTATAAAATTGTTGGAGTTGATAGTGTCCGGATTAAAATGCATGATGGTTCTATAAGAACATTAATATATGTAAGCCATGTTCTCGAACTAAGAAAGAACTTGATATATTTGGTAGTTCTAGATTCTTTTGGTTTCAACTGTACAACTCAAGGTGGAGTATTGAAGGTGTCCAAAGGCATCTTAGTAGTCATGAAGGAAAAGAGGATCGAGAACATTCATCATCTTGAAGGAAGGACATAAGTAAATCAAGTAGTGGTAGAATCTAAGGATGCAAGTGACTCTGTTCGTTTATGGCATTAGTATTTGGGTCATATGAGCGAGAAAGGGCTTAAGGTACTGGTTGATCGTAAGTCATCATATATAACCTAAAATCTGAATGAAATCATAGTGTTCCATACACAAATCACTTGCAAGAAAGTGTCCTCAAAGAATAAGTCAATAGTAGTATGCTCAGTAAAGAGGGATGTTACATACACCCCTCTTGTTTTAAAATTTGTCCCGAAGTTTTTACAACATATGTAAAAGAAAGTAAATAAATGTATATGACATAGATATATATGTCTAAATATATCAAAATAAGTAAGGAAATTGTTGGCGCATCTCATCTGCATCCTCCCATGTAGCCGAGTGGACTATAATTGTCCCATTAGACTTTGACTTGGTCGTTTGTTCGACGTCGTAGTTTTCAAATGGGATGGTCCAGAATGTAGATTGGCTCCGCCATGAGAGAACCCTCATCCGACACATACAAGGAACTCATGTCAATAACATGTGAAGGGTCACTAATATAATTTCTCAAAAGAGATACTGATCCGTATTATTTTCAACACGAAATGAGATCGAAGATATAATAAAGAAATGCATAGAGATATCGTAGATATTCAATAATATAACATAAATATATCAGAGATGCAACCATAAACATAGATATACAGTAATACACGATTTCTATTAATGAAATAAATGTACAAAGACTGTAAAATATAGAGTTAAAGACTCGATAGAATGGTGGCAACTTATCTCTGAGAAGAGATGTGACAGCTACTCGCATTCGCAAGAAGATGATTACAATGAGTCTCTGAAGACCTTTTTACAATAAACAGGAATGCTAAAAGTCCTAGACATCCAAAAACCTAACCCTAGGAGATGAAGCACCAAAAGTCATGTGGGCCCCGTTTGGGTAAGTTAGTACATCAACTTCCCAGGGTCGTAACTTTTGCATATGATATTTGCTTTAGGCGTATGATAGCTCATTGGAAAGGTAGCATTGAGGAGATTCATTTTGGGGGCTCAATCATACCTTAGGCCATTATTGAGAACCTCGATCTCGAAAAAAATTCATTTGGGCCCTCAAAATGGCCCCGGAAGTTAAAAACTGCTAAAAATAGTTAATTGCCAAATTTGCCAGAAAACTATTTTGAGCCACTCGAAAAAGGTGGGTGGCCACCAATATCCACCTGGATCAGATACATGAAAAACATCATGCATACACCTCAAAGAATCAGGAAATGCTAGTTGATAAGGCACAAATCCCTTCTTTTCCACTGCCTCGAAGGGTCCCATGAACCTAGGAGAGAGTTTAGAACCTTTTCCAAACATGATTGAACTCTTCTGCGATTTTACCAGCAAGAAGACTATATCTTTAAATTCATAACCATGGTCAATGTGATTCACATCATAATAACTCTTTTGCCAATATTGTGCTTCTTTAATTCTTAATCCGATCAATTTAATCTGTTCTTCCATTTCTTGAGTCACGTCTATTCCTAACAGTACCATATCCTCAAGTCGATCCCAACTCAACGATGTTCGACACGGCTGCCCATAAATAAACTCAAACGATGCCATCTTAATCATACTTTCATAGTTGTTGTTGTATGCAAATTCTACTAGTGGCAATAATTATTCCCAATGTTTATGTTGGTCCATTATGTACATACGCAACATATCCTCCAAAATATGATTTGTCCTTTTTGTTTTCCCATTTGTTTCAAGGTGATAAGTTGTGATAAGGTTTAATTGTGTTCCCAAAGCCTCTTGGAAACTGGTCCAAAACCATCCTGTAAACACCAATCCTCGATCGGATATTATTCTTTCTAGCACCCCATGTAATCTCACAATCTCGCTGACAAACACACTAGCTATGTATGGTGCCTGATACGTCATACACATTGGAATAAAGTGTGCATTCTTCGTCAGAGTGTCAACTTCTACAAAAATTGAATCATGTCTTCTTGTCGTTAGTGGAAATACGACAATAAAGCCCATCGAAATGACTTCCCATTTTGATTCCGGAATAGCGTGTGGCAGTAACAATTCTGCTAGATGTCTATGTTCATCCTTCACTTGCGGACATTCTATACATCTTTCCATGTAACTAACTATGTATGCCTTCATTCCCTTCCAGAAGGAAAAATTCTTAAGATCTGCCTTCATCTTTAGGATTCCTAGATGAGCCATGTATATTGCTCGATGCACTTCACTTAAGATCAAATTTCTTAGTTCATCGTTAGGTGGTAAGTAAATTATTTTGTTAAATATCAATAATCCATCCTCGTCTATTGAATAACCTTCATACCTCGGTACCATCATGATATATTGTCCAATATTTTTCTTAACTTCCTTATACTAGTCATCATTCATTTGTAGAGTTAGAATATTTTCTCAAAGATTCGTCTTAAGAGGTAGCACTGAAAATAGTGTGGCCTCCTATTCTGCGCATCTACCACTCAGTTCACAATTCCTTTAATGTAAGAAATTTCAAAGTCGTATTCACTAAGCAATTTTGACCAACGCCTTTGTCGCGTGTTCAGGTAACTCTGTGTAAAAATATGTTGTAATCCACATTGATTTATCTTTAACTTTAATTTTCTTCCAATCAAACAATGTCTCTATACTCTCAAGGAGTAACAAATAGCAAATAACTCTAGGTCATGTGTTGCATAGTTTTCTTCATTCCTTCTCAATTTTCATGAAATGTAAGCGATAACTCGACCATCTTACATCCAAACTCTACCTATCCCTTCCTTGGATGCGTTCATGCATACCAAGAACTCCTTGTCCATGTTGGGGACATTTAGTATCGATTTTATTGTCAACAACTCCTTGATCCTTTGAAATTCTTCCGTGCATTTCTCATTCCACAAGAAATTCTTGTTCTTCTTGTGCAATTTTGTGATCGGTTTTGCTATATTTGAAAATTCTTTGAAAAATCACTAGTAATATTATACTAAACCCATAAAAATGCATACTTAGTGTATGTTTTTCGGTGTTGGCCATTCCATAATAGTCTCCACTTTTGTTGGATCCATAGCTATACCTTCACCAGATATGATATGTCCCAAGTAATGAATCTTAGATTGGTAAAGAGAGCAATTTGATAGCTTCTCGTACATTTTTTTTCTCTTAGGCACTGCAAGACCAACCCCAAGTGTCCATCATTCTCTTCCTTCATTCGAGAAAAAATCAGTATGCCATCAATAAAAACTTGAACAAATTATCCAAGTATTCATGGAACACCCCATTCATCAAACTCGTGAATACCCCTGGGGCATTTTTCAATCCAAATGGTAGAACTATAAACTCATAGTTTCCAAATATCGTCTTAAAAGTGGTCTTAGGGATATCTTCTTCTTTAATCCACAATATGTGATATCTTGATCTCAAGTCAATCTTCAAAAATACTATCGCTCCTTTCATCTGGTCAAACAAATAATCTATTCTTGGCAAGGGATACTGGTTCTTGATCGTCTCTTTGTTCAATTGATGATAGTCAATACAAAGTCTTCACGATCCATCCTTCTTTCTCACAAAAATAACTGGTGCAGCCCATGGTGACACACTTGGATGAATAAGTCTCAAGTCCAACAATTCCTTGAATTGCATGTTCAACTCCTGCAATTCAGGCGTTGACATCCGATAAGGATCTATTGCAATAGGTTTAGTTTCTGGTTTCAAGTTGTAACACACCCACTATGGGAACTAAAATTTTTGGCTTTTTCTTCTTCTCTTCAAGGAACAGAGCCCCCGAATTTCTATGGGGCCTAGTGCAGACCCTACCTTTCCTTGTCCTTAACCATGTGATCATCGGCTATGACCACATGATTTACCGGAGAGGTGCTCCCGACTGTAGCGATTAGGGGAATCACGATGCAAGTGTTCCCCTGCTCTCTGTCTTTCGAGGGGCCGAAATCCGGAAAAAACCAACAAATAGTCACATTTAATAATGCCTCGGATTAGAACCTAGCACTCCACCTTTCGGGGTTTCGCGTACCGGGTTTTCGAAGTATAAGAGGACGAGGGGTTGCTACGCTTCGGTTTCATAGGTGCCAAAACATCGAAAACCCTATATCCGCCAAACTGATTTTGGGGTTTCCTCCATCGGAGTTTCGCATTTGGTGAATACGAGGAAAATTGACCTTTGGAAATCCCGGGTACCGAAACACTAGAACACAAAAAATATATGTGCTAATCCATTTTGGGAGTTTGTCGATCGGGATTTCACGATATGCAAGGACAAGAGGTATCGCACCTGGGTTTCTCGGGAGCCAAAACTCCGAAACATCCTAACTTTTACACGCTCTATCATTTTGGGGTTTCGCAAGTTGGGGTTTCAGGACTGGCAAGTACAAGAGACCTGCCTTTAGGTATCCTGGGTGCCGAAACACCGAAACGTCATATCTCATCTGCACTATTATTATTTCGGGGTTTTGCAAGTTGAGGTTTCGGGACTGGTGATTATGAGGGATTTTCCCTCGGGCATCCCGAGTTCCGATACACCGAAAACCTTATATCCACCACACTCATTTCAGGGTTTCACATGTCGGGATTTCAGGCTATGCGAAGACAGGAGGTCTCACACCTGGGTTTCCCGGAAGCCAAAACTCCTAATCCTGTATTCATCGCTTAGCTCATTTTGGGATTTTGGGACTAGCGAGTACAAGGGAACTTACCCTTGGGTCTCCCAGATACCGAAACACTGAAACATCACAACTCATCCATGCTAGTTCATTTTGGGGTTTCGCTAATCAGTATTTCATGACATGTGAAGACAAGGAAACTTATCTTTGGGAGTCTCAGGTGACAAAACGTCGAAATATCAAAGTCCATTCACTCTATATCATTTCGGGGTTTTGTGAATCGGGATTTCGTGACATGTGAGGACAAGGACACTTGTCCTTTTGTATCCTGGCTGCCGAAATGCCGAAATACCAAACTCAAACCACACTATATCATTTTGGGGTTTCACGAATCAGTATTTCGTGACATGTGAGGACAATGACACTTGTCCTTGGGTATCCCGGGTGTCGAAACGATGAAATACCAATTCAAACCACACTATATCATTTCGAGGTTTCGTGAATCAGGATTTCGTGACATGTGAGGGGAAGGACACTTGTCCTTGGGTATCCCGGGTGCCGAAATGCCGAAATACCGAACTCAAAGAACACTATATCATTTCAGGGTTTCACGAATCAATATTTAATGACATGTGAGGACAAGGACACTTGTCCTTCGGTATCCTAGGTGTCGAAACGCCGAAATACCAAACTCAAAGGGAACCATTCTTTCTGGTGCAAGGTTTCCAACCATAGGCCATAAAATCCTTCAATAGATTCTTAGGTGATTATCACCAGGCCGGGTGACTTGACTGAGAGGCCTTCTTAAATCATCGATCTATGAACTTTGTGACAAGGGTGAGGTAAGATTAAGTAATTATTTAAAAATGGTGGTCCTTTCAAGGAACTCACTTTGGCTCTGGAGTATGATGGAGCCTCCCAGAAGGAGGTGCCTTCGGGGAAAAACAACCCAGGGCATGGCTGGGGTCAAGTACATGGGACAACTCTCCAGGGAATGAGCTCAAAATAGGAACTTACTTGTTCTATATGTAAATTGATTATAGTTATATATGTATAAGAATGCATTCATTGTTGCTTATCAACACACCAGGAAAACACTTTTATGCAGAAATCAATCATCTATAAGTGTACAAACATGAGCATGCATTTCAGGAACATTCAAATTTGAAATGCAGGACATGAACACTTATCAAAAAACACTAAGCGTAAAACAATTGTTGAGAGGGGTGCTCGTTTCCACCCAACCGTATGCTCAATGAATCAAATTGGATTTACCACTAGCCACCCCCGAGCTAGACCAAGATGCTTTGAGACTCAGTTTCTTACTTCCCGTTTGTCGGAAATCAAGGAAAAAGAGTTACTCTCCTTCTCCTCTGCTCATAAATCACTGTATTTTCAGGAGTTCCTCTGGTTCTCCTTTCACGACTCCTATCGCATGTGTGTGTCTGTCTATCTGCTCCTCGCTCCCCCCCCTTCCACACTTCTTTCCTCCTACGCGGTTGTGTGTGGCACAAAATTCCCTGTCCAATTGTCAGGTCTGAGAGCTCCTACGGATGGGCGGTTCGCCCCATCCCCTCATTTACTCTTCAGGAGCCTCCCCACCTACCATCCGGGCGGGTAATTCATTTCGGGGTCTGAGAATGAGCTTTGCTTTTCCCGAGTACGTACAAACCAGTATGGTTTGGTTCAGTGGAAGTTAACGCAGCCACTCCCGGCCCCTTCCACCACCTCTCATCAGTCATCGTGGTCTCTTTTCATCACATCCCCCTCTCAGCAGTCATGCAACATATATTCATACATCATTTACATTCTTCAGACCTTTTATACTAAGGTCCATTAATTCAACATTCACAATCTTTGAGTTTGCCATAACTCTTGGCCAGTATAGTTATTTTTACAGACTGGGGGAAACAGGGTGTTAAAATTCCCTCCCCCTTAAAGGAAACATCGTCCTCGATGTTCTATCTATCAATATGACATGTATGTACAAGGGTAAACAAAATTGGATATTCTTGTTTCATGGCATCTTCCATTTCCCATGTAGCCTCATTTGGGCCAAACTGTTTCCATTGCACTTTGACCTGTGCAATGGTTCGGTTCCTGAGTGGAGTTTCCTTTCTGTCCAGTATGCATTGAGGTCCTAGTAGGAATTCTCCCTCTGATTCCACCTGGATCACAGACCAGTCAATTATATGATTCGAATCATGTACATATTTCTTCAATAATGAAATATGGAAAACATTATGTGCTTTTACTGTGGGAGGAAGTGCTAGCCTATAGGCTACAGGTCCCACTCTATCTAGAACTTCAAAGGGTCCACAATATCGAGGTGCCAACTTGGCACAGGATCCCATCCCCAAGGAACTCTTCCTTGGACTAACTCTGAGGTATACGTGGTCTCCTACCTTGAACTCTCTTGGAGTTCTCTTTTGGTCGACGTAACTTTTCTGTCAGTTCTGAGCGACCTTTAGATTTTGTTTTATCTGATTCACTTGCTGTTCCATTTCTTTCAACATGTCAGGTCCAATAGTAACTCTATTTACGGGATTACTCCAACTGACTGGAGTATTGTATGGCCTACCGTAGAGGACTTCAAAAGGGCTCGTCTTCAGGGATTCTTGGTAGCCGTTGTTGTAGGCGAATTCCAACAGTGGTAGGAAATCTTCCCACTTTTTAGGTTGATGCATTACATGCATCCTGAGCATGTCTTCTAATATTTGATTCACCCTTTTTGTCTATCCATCGTTTCGAGGGTGATAGGCTGTGCTAAATAGTAACTTGGTCTCCAAACTAGCCATCAGTGATTTCCAAAAGTTGGAAGTAAATTTCGTGTCTTTTTCAGACATGATCTCTTTTGGCATACCATGCAGTTTGAATATCTCCTTCATGAATATCTTGGCAATGTCTATTGCCTTACAATTCGACTTGATGAGGAAAAAATGAGCGGACTTGCTCAATTTATCCACCACTACCGTGATGGAGTCATTATGTTTCGTCGAGGCTAGTAATCCGGTGATGAAATCCATGGAGATGGTTTTCCATTTCCATTATGGGATTGGTAGAGGTCGTAATAATCCTGCTAGGTGTCGATGTTCTGCTTTTACCTGTTGGCATTCTATGCATTTGGCTAAGTACTCAGCTATGTCTTTCTTCAATCCAGGCCAATAGAATTGTTTCCTGGTGGCCGTAATCATCTTCTGGTATCTTGGATGACTAGTGTAGGGTCTTTTGTGCAGTTCATCCATTATGAACCTCTTCAAGTCATAACAATATGGGATATACAATCTGTTTCTATAAGTGAGCAGACCTCCTTCCATCATCTGGTAGCCTCCATACTTTATCCCTATGGGTTCTTGCTGCAGGTACTAGGTCACGATATGGAAGGATGTGTCTGTCTCTTGCGCATTTTTGTCTCTTTCCTTAACATCTGTCTCGCAGGTGCTTAACGCTTCCAGCTGAATTTTTTTCATGCTTCTGCTAAGGGCATCGACCACCCTATTTTCCTTTCCCTTAATATGTTTGATTTAAAAATAAAACTCGCTGAGGAGGGCCATCCACCTAGCTTGTCTGGCATTGGGCTTTGGTTGGTCAAACATATATCGCAATCGACAATGGTCTATCATAAGTACAAATTTTCTCCCCAGGAGGTAATGCCTCCACATTTTCAAGGAGTGCACTATGGAAGCCAGCTCTAAATCATGGGTCACATAGTTGACTTCGTGCTCATTCAATTTTTTGGATTCATAGCAGACCACACTTCCTCCTTGCATAAGGACTCCTCCGAGCCCTTTCTTACAGGCATCTGTGCACATGAGGAAGTCAACCTCGAAATCAACGATCTTCAGCATGGGTGCCTGGGTCAGTAGATGTTTCAGGGTCTCAAATCTTTCTTCACATTTTTGTGTCCAGATGAATTTCATTCCCTTCTTCTGGAGGACAGTGATTGGACTCCCAATCTTGGAGAATCCTTTTATAAATCTCCTATAGTATCCTGCCAAGCCCATAAAGGATATGATATCCGAAACGTCCTTTGGGGTAGGCCATTCCATGATAGACCTGATCTTATCAGTGTCTAATGCTACCCCTTCTTCAGATAGGACATGGCCCAAGTAATGTTTTTTCTTCTGGAAAAAGTCACATTTGCTAAATTTGGAAAAGAGATGATGTTCTCTTAGCACTTGAAGCACACGCCTAAGGTGTTCCTCATGTTCCTCTCTATTCTTGGAGTAAATTAATATGTCGTCAATAAAAACCAGCACAAATTTGTCTAGGAATTTGCTGAGCACATTGTTCATCAAGCACATAAAAGTGGCAAGGGCATTGGTCAATCCGAATGGTACTACCACAAACTTGAAGTGACCATATCTCATCCTAAAGGTAGTTTTATGGATGTATTCTCCCTTGATTCAGACTTGATGGTACCCAGATCTCAAGTCAATCTTCAAGAAGATAGAGGAACCTCCCAATTGATTGAACAAATCATCGATCCTGGGTAAGGGTTACTTGTTCTTTATGGTTACCTTATTGAGTTGTCTATAATCTATACACTGTTGGAGGGTACCGTCTTTCTTTTTCAAAAATAGGACTGGTGCTACCCATGGAGACATGTTGGGCCAGATATAGCCTCTGTCCATCATTTCCTTCAGTTGTAATTTAAGTTCAACTAGCTCAGGTGTGCTCATCCTGTAGGGTGTCCTAGACATTGGCACTACTCCTGGTGCAAGTTCTATTGAGAAGTCAATGTCCCTTCTCGGAGGTAAACCCGGTACCTCTTCCAGAAATACATCTATGTATTCTCTTAGTGTGGGGTGGTCTCCGAGTCTTGGTTTGTAACCTTCAATTGTTTTCAACACCTGTATGGCATATAGGGGACATCCTTTTCTGCAATACTTTCTCATTTGAAGAGCTGATATTTGTCTCACCGAGACAGGTTTTTGGATCCCTTGAAGGGTTATTCTCCTTCCTTCTTCACTTACACATTCCAAGGTTTTATGGTAACAGTCCAGTTTGGCTTTATTGGTGGCTATCCAGTCCATACCAATCAACAGATCATACGATCCCATGGGTAATATGTTAAGGGTTGATTGGGTGGGGAATTCATCCATAATGAATTGGCAGGCTGGTATGACCACTGTTACCCTTCTTTTGATGCCAGTGGCTAACTATACCAACCATGGCTTGGTAGGTTTATGTGGCTATAGTTTACACTTATCAAAAGTCTTAGGGGATATATAATGCAAGTTTGAACCGGGGTCAATCAGAATAGACACTAATGGCTGGAAATCATACCTTCTATTTCCACCACTGAAGCTTGGTGGTTGGCTTGGTTATTATCCAAGGCTACATAAATTTGTGGCACACTTCTGGCCAAATTATTGACGGTGGTAGCTTCTTGAACGTTGTAAATTCTTTGGTTGTTCTATTGTCGGTGTGGACAGTCCCTCAGTAGATGTTCTTCTCCACAACCCCAACATTTCAAAGGTTCTCTTTTTGGGTTATCAGTCTTTACTAGGGAAGATCTAGAAAGTTTATTTCCGCTCAAGAAGGGAAAGTTCTGTTGGCGTACACTTCGGGCTGGGAAGTCATCCTTGAGTTCTTTTTATAGTCCTTAAATCTTGGGGATTTAAACCCCTTCTTTTGGAATCCCGAACTATTCTTCTGCTTCCAGCCTTCGCGAGGCCCCATCCGATGCCCAAGATGTTCATAACAATATCTTGCTTTTTGGATAGTATCTTCTAGGGTCTTTGGTTCGTCAAATTCAATCCTGTTATGATAGTCCTTAGGTAGTCCACTGATGATTCATTGCACCTTTTCCTTTTATTCTTTTATGTAGGGTACATACCTCAGCAACTCGAGGAATCTGCTGACATATTCCTCTATGGTGAGTTTCCCTAGCTTGAGTTCATAGAATTCTTTAGTCTTTTCGTCGAAGTATTGTTCTGACAGATATTTCTTCCTGAAGTATTTCTCGAACCTTTCCCAAGACAGGTCTTCTTCTTGAATCCATTTTACATTCTTAAGGTCTTCCCACCAAATGGAAGCCTTTCCATTCAAGTTGAAGGTGGCTACTCAGGCCTTCAAGTTTTCTGAGAAGTCATGGACTCTGAAATGCTTCTTTAGTCCAAGCAGCCATGCCTCTGATTCCTCTCCCTTGTTTATTTCACCGTCGAAGGAGGGTGGTTTGGCCTTCTTGAACTCTTCGAGATTATGATTCTTGGAAATTTTTTGCTTCTTTCATTTTCTTCAGGAATGAGAACTAGTTCTGCTGCTAGAAGATCCCTCCGAGTCACCAGCTTGCTTTCCAGAAGAATCGTCTAACGCTTGTCCCTTATCTCTGGGGTGGACCTTTCTTGAGGTGCTCCTCTCAGTGTGGCCACTAACATGACCACGTTTCTGTGTCTCAGGTTCATGTTGCAATTTCCTTTGTATGTCGGATAAGATCTGCAGTAAAACTGCATTAATTTTTGTTTGCTTCTCTTGCTCTTTTATCATCCTTTCGTTGTCAGCCTTGTAGCTCTACAATTCGACCATGAGGCTCCTCACAATCTCAACTAGATTCGGAGGGGTCCCTACCGCCCTCCTTTCGTCAGACTCTTCGTCTCTATTTTTGAATCTCTCCCCCACTTCATGGTGAGTCACCATTCTATACGTCTGTAATTTCCCTCGGTTGATTTTCCGCTTGTGTGCAAAGGAAAAATGCTGGTTGTTAGTCAATATTTATATTCATTTATAACCAGTACACAATTCATACTTTTCACATGCATACACACAATAAGAGTTTTTCGTTCTCAACTTCGACTTTTGGTTAAGGGGGGTTAAGATAGAGGGTTACTCATGTTAAGAGTGCTTTGAATGGAGTCTTTGTGCAACTCATTCATGAGCCCAAGCAGACCAAGTGTTGCACTAGTGAATCTAGGTCAAATTCTGACAACGCGTTCGACGTAATTGCCACTTTATATTGTCAGAAGAACAACAAACATCGGACCCCCTCAAACGTCGTTTCACAGGACGTCTCTTTTTCAACAATAGAGTGTTCGTCTATATTGTGACGTTCTATGACACCACGTGTCATCATGAATTCGATTATTCAACCGCCATATAGACGTCATAAGACCGACGTCTACGTCGTGGAAAGATTGATGTCTTGGATGTGGCAAGAGAGACGTCCTGAAGGTGGTAAGAGAGACGTTTTAAACGTGGCAAGAGTGACTTTTCAAAGGTGGTAAGAGAGACGTCTTGAAGGTGGTAAGAGAGACGTTTTGAAGATGGCAAGAGAGACGTTTCAAAGGTGGAAAGAGAGATGTTCTAAACGTGGCAAGAGTGACGTTTCAAAGGTGGTAAGAGAGACTTCCTTAAGGTGGAAAGAGAGATGTTTCAAAGGTGGCAAGAGTGACGTTATGGAGGTGGCAAGACCGATGAGATGAGGTATCAACTCCGACGTGGTTGCTATGGGAGCGACACTCTTGGATGTGGCAAGAGAGACATCCTGGAGGTGGCAAGAGAGATGTGAAGAGAGTCCAAGACGTCGCAATAATGACGGTTTTGTAGGTATTTAAAAAAAATAATAATATCAATATTAATACCTATGAAGCAAACAAACAACTCCAGGCAAGGAACTAGTGACAAATTAGAGGGTATGAAGATGTTTAATTGTTGATTTTTGCCTGTTGTAATTCTCCCTATAATTATGATCATACTCGTTGCTAATTTGAAGAGTGTGAGCCCCTCTATTAATATGTTTGCATCCCTCTTCGAGCCATCACAAAAGATTAGTATGTCATCCACAAAGAGGGAGCTGAAACCATTTGGGATTTCCTGCTAAATTTATACCCAACAGGCTCATTCTTTGATTGTCATTGCTTAAATTTAATCCACCCATGGTCTGAATCTAATTAGGACCAATGGGGGAATCAACAAATTTTCCTCTATCGTTAATTTTTTTTTAATTTCCTTGTCCTCCTCGAAATACTTTTGAGGAATCTAGCTGTAGAATTTCTCTACACAATAAAGACAAATGCAGGGCCCAACATCACCTTCAATTCCAAGATAGACTTTGGCATATATCCAAACAAGAAAGATACCATAAAATGATGGTAAATATGGGTGGAATTAAGTATCTCTATAGTCATGAACGGGAATTCTGAGAAAGGAGTACAAGAAGAAAAATACTGAACCAAAAATGAGAAGCTATAAGACACCCTCATCACCAAACAACAATAGATTTATCAGAATTTAGCACATTCACAAAAAATGGGTAGCTCAAAGTAATAAATTATCTCTGCCCATCAAAACCTCACACTTGGTCAACAACATAAAGAGCTAATGATGTCCCATAAATATTGCATCATGAAAAAATGAGTAATAAGACTTCAAGCATAGTTGCCACCTAGTCATGTAATGTAGGCAAGGTCTAAGAATTTTAGAGTAAGTTTATAGCTTAGCCAATGCAGAGAACCAAAACATCCAATTCTTTTCATTGATGCATGTGTACAAAAGAACCAAGAAAGACATAATATAAAATAGAAGATAAAATTCGAAGAATCTGATCTGCAAATTTAGTTTGAATCATTTTGGCTATAATAATGAATGGTGTTGTTAGCACTCAAATTTTTCATCAAAATTTTAAAGCATCCTTA
>ML777267.1:351419-399987 GCA_009831015.1 Picea engelmannii
TATATATATATATATATATATATATATATATATATATATATATATATATATATATATATATATATATATATATATATATACAAAAAATATATATCTTTTTGTCAAAAAAACCGTTATGTGTACTAAAAGTGTTCTAATCCTAAGTCTAAGCCATATCACATATCATACTAAATTATGTCAAACTCCAAGTCCAAATGTCAAATACAATCAACACATAAGTCACTAAAGCCAAGCGCTCAGCAAGAGTAAAGTGCATGCTTGGTATTGGAGCAGTAGTCAACAAACATAGACAGGGGGAAGATATAGGTGGGCAAATAATAGGATCGATGGCGCCATCAGCAAAAGGATTTTAGAAGGAAAAATGCAAGATATAGGCTCAAGGACAAAGTGATAAAGTTGCTTCTAAGGTGGTTCGGACCTGAATTTTTTTAGTGTCGAGCAGCTGGTGAAAAAATTTCAATATCTGAGAAGATACAGATGCCAAAAGGTTTTGCAGGATTCTAGTTTTTGTCAAGGGAATTTATGGATGTTGTGGTGTTTCCAGACTATACTCTTTCAATGATGTACAATAAGCTCGATACTGGAAACTTCTTTGTGATTCCTGGTTCTCCGATTGATGTATGGGTTGTAGAAAGATTCTCAGCATTACATGGGAAGAGGCTCACGTTCGTTAATTTGGATGCATGTATGGTATCACAGCTCGTTATGATAAAGGTCCACGGGGATCTCAAGCACTCGAGAAATCATAGAGTTTTGAACTTCTCGAAGCATGAGTTCAAAAAAAAAATCATGAATGGTTCAATTCATGTTGTTTTGATGAAAGAATTCGGTCCTGTTTATAAATGCCTTCTGGCTCTTCTTGTGGGTGTTACTCAAATAGAAATAGTAAATTTAAGGCAGCTGCAAGTTGAGAGATGTGAAAGGATATTGACAACCTGCAACCCAAACACCAAGCACTACCTTTCACAAACCAATAGTCCGCAGAAGTTGACAAGGGTAAATAAATTATATTTTTTTATGATATGGCGTTCAAGGAAAGCTCTATAAAATGGGTTTCTCGATGGGATACATATCTTCTCATGAAATATGATCAAATCCACTTATTATCTAATATAAACTCGTTAATGATTGTTTTGTTCCTTTCCGGGATGGTATCATTGATTACAATGAGAACCTTGTATCGAGATATTTCAAACTACAATCATTGGAGACACACGATGAAACCCAAGAAGAAACTGGATGGAAACTTGTCCATTGAGATGTAATTAGGCCCCCAAATAATGCAGGTCTACTCTGTGTCTGTGCAGGAACTGGAGTATATTTTTTGGGGATGACACTTGTTACAATGCATGTTTGGTTTCCTTTCTGAGGGTTTGAATCCTATGCAAAGAAGGTAGAGGTAGGCCAATATAAAACTTAAAGGATAGGCCAGGACAGTGGAAATCCTTTAATCTAAATTAAAATTCCCAACCATCGTTACAAGGTTTGAAAATGCACACATTTATTAGAAGATCATTGAGAGAACAAAGGATGACATAGAGAAAGCCCTAATCTTAGAGAAGCATGAAGAAGCTCTCCCTAGAGATGAGGAAATACATATTGTATCATGAATTTCTTTTTCCAGAATTTTGCTCTATGATTGTTGAACAAGGTTTTTGTTCTTTTGATTATCATATGTGATGGTTTTGGCTCTATGGGAGTAGAAGGTAGGAAATCAAAAAAAAAAATCGATGTGAGTTTAAATCACTTACAGAGGAGTACGATACAGTTTTGGAAATCACCAGGAAAATCTCAAGGTGTAGGAATCCATTATCATTACATACTCTGTTTTGATATGTCTGAGATTGATGGTATAACAAGGTTTAGAATGAATATGTTTATGACAAAAGTTTTGCAAATCCTTCTCTTCAGTTTTGGAACATCATTTAGCTATATGGCATCTTCAGAAATGTTCTATGTTTATCTTAAACATATGAAGTTTCATATATAACCTTTAATCTTCATTATAAGAGGGAGGTATAAGTAGTGTTTAAAGTGTTGAACTTTGTTTTATACCAGTATGTTCATGATCTGCAGTGGCATGCTTAGCCTAAAGCAACCTTTCTAGCCTCCAAGACAGTTTCTCAAAGATTTTTGATGCAGTAATGTGAAGTCAGTCTCCTACAGGAAGTTGGTAGCGCTATCAGTCTTTTGCCTTTACTCTGCACTGCAAACTAGCCTGTCTTTAATGCAAAGGAAGTTTGGTCAAGTTTGACTTCCTTTTCAGCTCCGAAGGTGATGACTCATGACTCCAGGTGTTATCTAAGATCCATTGAAGATTTTCTACAGCCACGAGGTAGCTCAGGAGGAGCTAAGTTTTGGGAATTTGAATGGGATACCTATCCCTTAGAAATAGGATATATATCCTGGATATTTGTAATTGATTTGATTAGGAGATTTTGTAGGCATTTGATCCATTCCTTTAGGATCTGATAACTATTTTATAAATTTTATTTAATCCCATAGAGGCAAGAGGGAAGAGGTTGGAACTTAAATTCTCATTTGTACTCTTTTGAATCTTAACCTTTTTTATATATCAAGGAATGATAAGTTTCTTCCATTGAATGTTGTTTAGTTTCTTTTCCTGTCTTTCATCTTTGTTATTGTGAGCTTGGAATTTTGTTCATTTCATGTTTATATTATGATTGATGATTGTCTTATTATCTCTGCATAAATAAACAAGATTCACACTTCCTATTGCTAGTTATATTCGGCCTGTCACATGTATGGTTCATAGATGTCATATTGTTGATATGATCAGTTTCTTTCATCCATTGCAATCATAGCTTCTTGAACAATATTCTTTTGGTGGCCTTCCCTTGTCCTGATTTATCCAAATCTATATTGAATTGAAGTGTGAGGTATTCACTTTGATCCATTTTCTACATACATTATTGAGTTGTTGATTAAGTTACCAGGATCTTTCGAATCACAACCTAGAAAGACTCTTGGAGTGATAAGAGGTGCCAATCAACAACATTATTCAAGATCTCCTACTAGTTTGGCAGAAAAAAACTAGGAATTAGATGGGTTTCCACATAGATTCTAAACCTCTTACACAAGGATATGAATCCTTAGAAAACATTATAGACTGAACTAGGTTCTTCAACATCTTACATATGGATATGGTTTCTTAACCAAAAGATCAATCTAGGGTCATCAACTGGGGTCTTCAACAAAGTACCCATAATCATTAGTTTTATCATCATTGCAGTAGCTTGCATGATAGAATTTCTATAGTGAAGGGACACCAAGGGAGGTGGAATTCGATGGGTTCCACTCGAAGAAGAGAAAGACTAGTTTAGTTTCCAACTTTCCATGTAATAAGATGGATGATTCAGAAATAGCTATAGTAAGTTGCTCGATACAAAATGTTCATAATGCAGACACAATTAACAAGTCAACCTCAGCTAAATCAAATTTCAATAATCCGAAGAAGTTCATGAATGTAAGAAGAAAAGTACCATACAAGAACAAGAAAGTTCAAAAATTAGTACAAGGTTAAACCATTTCCTATCCAACCACATAGACAATCAATATTCAGTCTCCACCATATTTTCATAACTAAAAGACAGCTTAGCTATGATACACCCAACCTTCTATGGAAGTAACAACTATTAATCCCATATACAACTTGGTAGTAACTTGACCTTGAGTACTTATACTGACACATAATACATGTATGTTGGTGATTCAAAGGAGAAAGAGAATAGTCTAAGGACAAGATCTGAACATCAAAATATAGGACAGAGGAAACTAATGAGAATAACATGAATTACTAGCATCTATAACCAAATCAGAAATATATGGCATGAATGGTGATTAGTCATAGACACATTTTCATATAATCTTGTTCTATGATAAAAAAATATGCACCTAGAACTCATCAAACTCCCCCAATCATATTAAATTTGTCTCTCTATAGGTCGTTGATATCTAAATAAGTAGATATCAAATCACTAATGATTAGACAAAAGCATCACTAATGGTTAGACACTATTGCAACAATTGTACACATGCAATGGCATTTCTCATTTAGCTGGCCCACATATTGCACAAAATTGGAATGGACATGGTAATGATTTTCCACTGGACTAGTAAATGCTATAAATACCATATAATAGTCACAACCAACATATTGTTAGTAAAAGCTACTCTGTTTCAAATGTCAACAATCGATTTGAAAATTTTGGGACAAGCAAAACGACACATGCATGGCCTTTTCTTGTTTCTCAAAAAACATATTGGAATGCCTACTTTCCTTCACAAAAGCTAAGCCCTTCTTACAGAGTTTTCTCCCAAGTGGTTCAAGCAAGTCTTTATCATCTTGCATGATAAACTTCTTCATTTTCCTCATATATCCATATCTATTGAGAGTTCTGGTACCAGGAAAACCATCTGAAACAGATGAAGTGTGTTGATTCTCATTCTTCCATCAAACTCCACCATGGATGATGAGGCCCTTTCTTCAGTTGAAGTAGGATGCTCAGCATGCTTATTGCTACCAGAGCCATCTACAAGTGCCACAGAACCTAACAGATCAAACAAATTTGAATTACTACACAAATTTTCTTTTATCTTCACTTGAGGTGAAAAATAATTCTGAAGGACATCTTGAAGGACCAAATCATCATCTACAACTGGAATTGCTCCTATCAAAGTTTTGACGGAAAATTCCAGACAAAGATCTTGCCAGAAATCCCCAAAAGGTGAGACAATTGGTTAGTCCTCCCTTTTTTTTGTTCAAGTCAATTTCTCCTTCAATGCTTTCTTTTGTTGGCCCTTTAGAAGGAGTAACATTCTCATAATTGGCCCAGAGATCATCCATTTGACGATAATGGGAATAGTGTGTTTTTCCTGGCTTGAACAGGTGGACTTATGCCCGCCAACTTTCATAGCCTACAAGTAACTCAAACAAACACAAATAATATCTCAATTCTAAGTGAATTAAAGGAGGTATGTTATCACACCACCTGAGAAGATTTATGGTGTGCCCACTTGGGATTTCATCAACATCATACATGATAACCAGGTCATCTTCCCAAATGCCTGAATCTCTCAGAAGTCTATCCAATACCACTCTTTGGTTTGCTTCTTGTACAAAGGGACTCTCTCCAGGTGAAAGAGGCCACCCCCCAGTAGTTCCATACTTTAATTTGGCCTCTGTAAATTCAAATTGTTGCATGTTCATAGAAAAGGTCAATGGCTTCGGCAGGCCTGTGAATGTTGTATTGGACTCAAGAATCACAAAATTTGTCACAAAAGGATACAACTCGTGCCATATGATAGTAAGCAGGTCCAATTCCTTCCTGAATAGAACAACATCAAACACACGATGATGAGTTTCTCTAATTCCCCATCCATGAATGACACATAGTTGCTCCATGAAAACATCAATAAATGTAATATCACCTAGGTGTCTCATAATACATCTTGTTTCAATTGTTTGTTGCTGAATTCTACTGAAAGAAAATATCAAGCTTACATATCAAGATAACTTTTAAGTTTAACAGTACAACTGGCCCATAGTTCCATCCCAAGAGAACATAACAAAAATGAATAAATTTCCAGCCTAAGAGAACCATAAATTTCCATCCCAAGAGAACATAATAGAAATGAATAAATTTCCAACATAGGAGAACATAGTGAATACTGACCAGGATTCGTTTAGAGACTATGAAATGAAATAAAAAGAAAGAATTTGTAGGTAGAGTGGAAAAGATAGTGAATACTATCCCTATGAGTTTTAAGCGCCTCTAAATCAACCCAGAACTTTGAAAAATCCTTAGAGTATGTAGAAGTTGGAACTATGTCCCTTCTGGATTTTTTACTTCACCAAGTTCTAACAAGAATAGAGCTTTTTGGGCTGTTTTGGATAATGCATATACAACACCTCACATTGATAACAAAAATGACAAAGAAACAACAGCAAACCATAAAAACCCCACAAAGCATGACACTAAAACTATAAACCAAAATTGCAAATAAATAAATAAATACACAAAGGTTATGTCAATGCTGCAGAGCAAACGATTTCCAAGTCAAAATAATTGTCCTTTCCCTAGATCTATAATAAGCGTGCATTAGACAATAACAATATTGAATAAGTCAAGGCATATGAATGAAACAAATGAAGAAAAGTTGAGAGTAATAAATAAACAACTCAAAATTGTTCCTCATTCCAAAGAAATTGTCCCAACATATGCACTACTGTACAAGAAAGGCACCATCGTGCCAAAATAGAGCATAGGAAGGAGAGAACTGGAACACAAAACCATATAATGGTTCACAACTCTATCCATTCAAACAAACTTATAGTCTGTCTATGGGTGTAAATGAAGATAGAGAGACGAACAAAGTTAATGAAATAAGAAACCCAATGAAGCAAATTTGCTGAAATGACAACATATCAAGAGATGAAGAGAGCCAATGAAATGAGAGACCAAACAAAGAAAATTTTCCATATGATAACATATCAAGAGGGTGCCACATAGACTTGTGAAAAAAGGACACCATAGTGCCAAAATAGATGATATGAAGGAGAGAAATCAAACTCAAAACCATATAATCCTTCACAACTCTAGGAGTTCGAACAAACTTATAACCTCCCTATGGGTGTAAATGAAGACATAAGTGTTCCTTCACAACTCTAGGAGTTCGAACAAACTTATAACCTCCCTATGGGTGTAAATGAAGACAAAAGTGATGAACAAAGCCAATGAAATGACAACCCAAACAAAGAAAATTTTACAAATAATAGCATATTAAGAGGGTGATGCATGGAGTTGTAAAAAATAGACACCATCGTGCCAAAACAGAGCATATGAAAAAGAAAAATCAAACAAAAAACCATATAATGCTTCACAACTCCCGGAGTTCGAACAAACCTATAGCCTACCTATGGGTGTAATTAAAGAGAAATTAATGAACTAAGCCAATACAATTGAAGACAGAGTAATGAACTAAGCCAATAAAATAAGAAACCAAACAAAGAAAATTTTTGCCAAATGACAACATATCAAGAGGGACGAACAGAGCCAATGAAATGAGAAACCAAACAAAGAAAATTTTCCTGATGAAAATATATCAAGAGGGATCTGCATTGAGTTAAAGAAAGGAGGGACTGAACAATTTCAAGCCACTTAATCAAAAAACTCTTCTAAGAGTAGAACAAGAAACAAAATTGAATATGCCAATTGTAACAAAACTACACTGCTAACAATGAAACCATTTCATAGAATCAAAATTAGAGTAATTATAATGGCCAAAAGCAGGGTATTGTTTAAAAAAGCCAAAATTGACAATTGTAACAATAAAGTATCATGGAAGAGTACCTGAGATAGCGCCAAAGAAGGTGATCACTAAAAGGATGAAAAAATAAAATGCATAGTCTAGTCAAATGTTCAATTAGAGTGTTCACAGCTGAAACAATTGTGAAGCATTACATGGTTTGATTCTCATCATCCACAAAGATGTATCGAAGACCTATCCACATATAAAACACAACTGCTCCTAAACCCCAAAAAAGAAAGCTATCCAATGTGGCATAATTGTCATGACATTCACATAATGCTACATAGAACACGTCAAGAAAGAGGCTGAATAGACACAAGTCTTCTAAGTGGACTAAACTTACCTGTAATTAACATAAATATTGCACAAACTGCAAACCTCCCTCGAACATAAATCCTACTCAAACCCCAAACTCAATGTAAAAATTGCATGATAACACGGAACTGTGGAGTTATGAACAAAAAGATTCAGACATGAGCAGAACTGCCCAACAAAAGAATTGCAAGCCTATACTCAACAATCCTAGCATCCACATAATGCTACATAATACATGTCAACAAAGAAGTTGAACACATCCGAGATTGCTCAATGGACTAAACTTCCATAAAATTAACAGAAAGCTTGTACAAGCCCCAAACTCAAAGTAAAAATTTCATGATAGAACAGAACCATGGAGTTATGAACAGAAGGATTCAAACGTAAACAAGATTTCCCCAGAAAAGAATTGCAAGACTATAGTCAATAAAATATCACTTCATAGGCATTATATAAAATCAACCTGCTTCTACAAAATATGCCTAAAACACCTTGAAATGATAAAACATGCAACATATTTTACAAGAAGCGTTGATTTTTTTAGGCCAGTATGAAACTCCTGAGACATGTTTCTTTGGGAACTACCAAGTGTGAATACGCCAAGAATTTAACTTGAACTAGATGTGGTAGATTCCCTTCGGCCCACTACTAGTCCACAACCAAATTGACTAAAAATTAGCAGGCCTTTCACAAGGTGGGCTTAAGTCCTTAATATGTGCAACATCAAGAACAAGATTGAAGAAGAACAAAACCTAAGAAAGGATATCATTGAGCACTATGAAAGGATATCATTGGTGTTTTAAGCACTAAGAAACGATATCATTGAGCACTAAGAAAGGATACCATGCTAATAGTGCATTTGTTGTTGGATTGATGCTCCTCAAAAACTTGTTGGAAATACATTATTATCATATCTGAAAGGCTACAGAACTAATCCACTTCCACCGTAATTATTATGTCTGCTCCATGCTATAGTTAATTGCCTCCATAGATGGCTGAGCCAATGAAACTGTCTGTTGTGCCATGCATTTTATGTTTCAGCACCTTCCTCAAATCTTACTGTTGTTAAGATGTATCTAACAGGCTTGTTCTCAATCCCAAAGCAAGCCTCAATAAGATGATAATGGTTGCCAAGATGACTGCTTGACTATGTAACAAAATTTTGATTTCCTCCCATAGTTTATGTATCACCCTATTTGCTAAGGTTGAATGTTAGAATTCTGGAGCAGTTTCTTTCCAAGTTTCCAATCTGATGAAAGCTACAACTTTAGAAACTATTTACATTGCCCAAATAAAAAAGAAGACCTATGACTATGGATAGCAAACAATAAAGTAAGAGAATCAACAGTCTTTTCCCCTCCAGATAGATTGTTCCATTCCACTGAACCACTTTGTTGAAGGTGATAATGGCTACCAAGCTGAATACTTGATTATGTAACAAAATTTTGATGTCCTTGCATAGTTTATGTATCACCCTATTTGCTGAGGTTTAATGTTAGAATTCTGGAGCAGTTTCTTTCCAAGTTTCGATGAAAGATGCAACTTTAGAAACTGTTTACTTTTCCCAAATAAAAAATAAGACCTGTGACTATGGATAGAAAACAATAAAGTAAGTGCAACAACAGTCTTTTCCCCTCTAGATAGATTGTTCCATTCCACCGAAGCACTTTTTTGAAGGCACACCTGTCTACTTGATACCATATAAAGGTCATTTTTAAATTTTAATCTCCAGGTTCAGATATGCCTTTCTACTAGAAGAATGTGTATCACTCTAAGTCCTGTTAGCAGATCTTCTCACTATTTGCAGATATGTGGCTGAATGCAGCAATGACTGTTCCATATCTCTTCTTTTGGAACTATCATTCTCTTTATATATATAACAAAAGCTCAGACTGCTGCCATGCATGGTTTTATAGAGTCACACTCAATCCATATATCATGTAACAAATTATCAGATGAAGTTGTTATATACTAAGCATATTGGATCCACAACTTAAGATGAGAGTATTCCTTACAAAAACACCCTTGAACAACAGATGTATCTCCAAGTTGGCAACAATATGTCAAAGTCCTATCTGCTGGAAAATACTTGATAATGATTCATCCTTCATGAGACTACAATCAATTACCTATGTAGCTACTTCTTTCATGATCTCAGTATATAGCACAGTTCATTATCATGACCATATATCGTATGAGAGTCTTTGAAGGGGGCTAGAGAAATTGTGTCTTAACTTCACATTTAAACTCATCAGTAGCAGCAAATCAGAAAGAATATTGGACCGGAATAAGGTGTATCAAGATCCATATGAGATTGATCAGACATAAAGTTGTTCATTGATGGGCCTACAATACTTCTCTTGCTGCAAATGTCCTCAGGAAGTATACCACAAATCTGTTGCTTGAAATACTAAGTGTAACTCCTACAAAATGCCACTCTTCTTGTTGGATAAAATGCCACATTTTGAAGGGTAACTGATGCAGGCACATCTCCGAGTTCAAGCGAGCCATCGCGAAATGCAAGTGGACAGCTGGACAAGCCAGCACAAATTTTTGAAAAAACCTTAAAACTGTTGTGCGAACATTAATGAGGATATTTAATGAAGCGCACTTGTAAATGTAATCGGGACCTTGAGACATACACTCTCATCCTTAGTAGATAGATGACATTTAATATAGTTAATGCAGGTAGATAGGATTTTAATATTAGATTAGACAGTTTTAGAAAAAAAGAGGGAAATAGGATATAGACACCCTCATTGTGCATTGTAACATAATTCTGAGCATTGAGAAGAAGAGAAGCAGAGAGATGTGGGAGAACACCCATGTACAGAGCTTGAATTAATAGAAGAAGTTGATTCAACTCCATGGTTTTGTGTTTGTTCTCTGTGTATGTGTGCTGAATGCTATGCTCATGAGTATTTACTTCCTGTTATGCATTTGTTTTACATGCTATGTATGAATGATTTCTTGCTGAGTGTTTGAAATATGAGAAAGGAAGGAGAAGAAATGAGTTTCAATTGTTTCTCTATCTGAGCAAGGATTCTTGCAAGGAGTGCAGTTGAAGTCGTCCGCAAGGAGTGCGTTGACAGAAGGCTCATATAGTTTAACTCTTGTTCTCATTCACCCAGAAGTGAAATTGGGTTATAGGAGCCGTGCAAGGAGTGCGCAAGCTAAGGAAAGTCTCAATTTGTGAATCTGAGCGGAGCATTGAAGGACTGTTGCTGTAGTTGTGCGCAGAGTCAAAGAATTGTCAGATATTTGAAGGTATCTGAAGGTTGCCGCAAGGAGTGTGTGCAAACCAAAATATTCTCTAAGACTCAGAGTGGTGAGAAAGCTTAGGAAGGATAGGCCTTCGAATTCTGCTGAAGAACTGTGCAGGGAAGTTGTGATTGGGAGTTCGTAAGAGGCGTTGCAAGTGTGCACACAGGTGGATCAGTAATCGTGGAGGAATACTTGGTTCATTTCATAGAATTCATCGGGAAAGATAGACGGTTGGTATTCTCTGAGGAGAAACCGCGAATCTCCGTGGGCCGTGGGATCTTGCGGAGGTGTAAGGGAGATACGGCGTCATATTTCCTAAAGGCTAAAAGCTCAGGAGGAGGAGATATTTTCATCCAAGTCGGCCAAGGACGTTAGATCTACACGTACATCGTGCATCGGGGTTTCGTGGGTTGAAGTCTCGTGAATATAGCAACAAGAATCGCGAAATCGTGAAACACGATACCCTGAGGAGCTCAGATCCGTCCATCTTTTGGGACAGGTGGAAGGAACCAGAATTCATCGGGATATCGAGGTTTCAAAAGTCAAGATCCCGAGACCTTTTGGGTTCCGAAACAGTGAGGGCATCATAGCCGTGGATCTCGAGAGGGACGCATGTCAGAAGATCCGAAGAAGTTGGGGTTCTGAGTATCATAGGTTTCGAGGACAGGATACTCTTGCAATTTGGAATCGCGAAATGCGATATCCTGACAGCTAAAGGATAATGTGGCCCACAATGGATTTAGTGGAGGACAGGTGGCACGAGATATCAGAGTTTTGTGGCGAGAAGTCCCGAAATATTGACATTAGGATTCGCGATCCCGCGAAGTCCGAAGTCCCGACGGGATAAGGGATCATTGAAAAGTCAAAGCAAGCGAGCTCATTGGAGTTTCGACATCTCGTGAGTTGGGAGTCGGTAAAGTGAATTTCTTGATATCGCGAGTGGAGAAATCGCAATAGGAGAAGTCCCGACAGGCAAAGGAGGGATCAGCGTTGACTTGCATCGGGGTTCGGGGATCCGAAACACCAGCGCCCGACCATTGACCTCACGATACCGCGAAGTTCGATTCCCCGAAAAGTAAAGAGGGGGATCATGTGAAGAGTTTTGTGGGTGAAGATTTCCCGATAGAGAAATAGAAGGACCTGTTAGTGTTCTTCGGGGCGAGGAAGGAGAAGATCCTGTGAGCGAATGTGCCCTGAGGACCGCGCCTGCGTCAGTAACACAGCCCAGAGATTTTGAAGTGGCATGACACCCATGTTTGCAGGTTTAGAAAATCCCGTTATGGGTTAGGATTGAAGACTTTCTACTAAACTTGGGGTTCACCAAGACTATTTCCAATCCAAATCTCTATTATCTAGATGTTAAAAGTGATTTGGTTGTCTTGGCTCTATATGTGTATGATTTGATCATTTCAGATAGTTTAGAGAAGCTAATTATGTGGTGAAAGTAAAAGTTGTCGAGTGAATTTCACATGAAGGATATTGGTCTACTGCGTTATTTTCTATTTCACAAGGTCCAAAATAACTTCCTTGGGAAAGGGAAGTATGCCTTCAAGATTCTAGAGAAAATCTGAATGCAAAATTTATGTTGACAGAAGTAGATATATTTGTGGAAGCGCTAGAGAAAGTTGGAAAGTGGAAACATAGGTTTCAACACCCGTGAAGATTAAGATAGAGAAGGCATTTGGATGTCTCACACAAGACAAAATTTATCTCCAAATTTTGAAAATTTTGTTGAGGAAAGACAAACTGGATGATTTGGGACCTGGTTTTGAAGCATCCTTAATGTTCATATTAATTTTCATGTTATGACTAATACACAACTAGAGATTGTTAGTGTTCCAGAGCAACCTTTGTATGATGGAGCAGTATGTCATGCTTATTATGAGAGCACAACAAGTCAATCACAACTAAGTAATCAAATTATGGTGAATGAAGTAAAATTGTACATCGAGAGTTTTATGAGTGAGATGACAAGATGGGACTAACAAGAACCTTGTTCTACATGATATCACACAAGAGCCATCCTTCCATCCTCATGGTGAGAAACTTGCAAATTTCTTTTGGTCTCATCAACACCATCGTTGAGACACCTATCTGGATATAAAAAATAAAATAAAATAAACTTTGTGTGTGCAAAGACTGCCGTACCACCATCAAGTTCATCTCCAAGCTTGTTGGTTGGGAATTTGTTGTGCAAGATGCCCACTGCTTGAATCATTTAAACAGTGGCCTATGTACCTGAGGGGAATATTGGTAATGTTTTAGAGTAAGTGCAATTGACAATCAGAGTGAAGCATATTCTGAGATATGTTTTTCAGTGGAGGTGTAATACTCCATGGTTTTACAGATTCAGTCTAGATGGGTAATACAATAAATCAGAAGAGAAATTCCATATATTTCTTTAGGATTGGGTTCAAAAATGATATCCTGATCCAGTAGGAAACAGAGCTCCATAGCCCAAAGCACTGAAGAGTCAGATTACATTGTTGCAAGCAGAAAAGCAGTGTGGCTTAAGAAGCTACTCTTTGACTTGTTCAGTTCAGAGCTTGAACCCACAATCATTCATTGTGACAATCAGAGCTGTGTAAAGCTCACCGAGAATCTAGTGTTTCATGACGGATCGAAACACATTGAGATGAGATATCACTATGTCCAAGACATAGTTCAGAAGAACGTTCTTAGCATTAAAATGTTCTGAAGACAGAATAGATAACATATATTTTTACCAAGCCACTATCATTGACAAATTTTGTATACTTTAGTGACAAGCTTGGTATAGCTGAGAATGCCTCTCTTGCTGAGAGGGAGTGTTAAATTTAAAGCAGCTGCAAGAGCCATTCTCTAAGAGGATGGCAAAGACCCTGGCTGAGATCTAGGGCCCCCAGTGCACTCCTATGGTACTTGGTTTGGGACCAAACAGTCAGTGCCATGGAAAAATACCCTTGTTAGGGCCCCCAGTATATGACTGGGGTTCTTGGTCTAGCACCAAGAAGCAAAGACCCCTGAGAGGGCCCCTAGTATATGACTAGGGTTCTTGGTCTAGCACCAAGCAACAAAGACCCCTAAGAGGGCCCCCAGTACATGACTAGGGTTCTTGGTCTGGAACCAAGCAGTTAAAGCCCCTAGATATGTCTAGGTCCCCTAGACATGGTCCAGGGTACCCATGCCTGGGGCATGGGTTGATCCTTGGTCTTGTACCTTGGTGGATAAGTTCTTGGTCTGGGACCAAGCCGTAAAGATCCCTAAGAGGGCCTCCCAATACATGAATGGGGTTCCTGGTCTGGGACCAAGCAGTTAAATCCCCTAGATATGTCTAGGGCCCTTGGACATGGTCCAAGGTACCCATGCCTAGGGCATGGGTTGATCCTTGGTCTTGGACCTTGGTGGATAAGACCCCATAAATGTTCTAGGGAAACCTGATCCTTGATCAGGTATCTTGTTGGTGTATGACCCTCCCTAAGGGGGACATGCCCACATGAGTGATGTATCCCATATGCAGTGATGATAAAATCAAATAGGGCCACTTTGAGAATGAATGGACAAGTATTTCCACCCAGTCACCCTTGCCAAAACCCTCTTCACCCTTTCTTGTGTTTATTTGGGGTTTTGTATATTCTTTAAGGGTCAATGTGAAAGTATTAATTAAAAGTGTAATTTATAACATGTTTAATTAATATTTATATTAATTAAATATGTTAATTTTTTAATATCATTTTAATTATTATCTTTTCAATTACCCCTAGTCTAACCCCTAGCCTAGTATAAAAAGAGATCTACCCCTCCTCATTCTTACACTCACTTGTTTTTGCATTTTGATCTGAGATTATCTACAGTTTCTTGTGGCCTCCCTTGATGAAGTTTGTTGTGGCCTCCCTTGTGGCAGTTGGCTATGGCCTTCCTTGATGAAGCTTGCTGCGACCTCCCTTGTGGAAATTGGTCGCGACCTCCCTTGATGTATTTTTCTGTGGTGGTGGCTTAGCCTTGATACATTTCTGCTATGGAATTTCAGCCCTTGAGGCTCCCTTTGTGGTGGCTCAACCTTGATACATGTTTGTTGTGGTAGTTCATCCCTTCAGGCTCTATTTGTTGTGGCTCGGCCCTATTGCTTTTTCTGTTGCAGATCGACCCTTTTCCTCTTCTTGGATCATGGCCTCTCCTTAGCAGATCAGGCCTCCCTTGAGTGGGAAGTGGCCCCTCTTTGTCAGATCGGGCCTCCTTGAGTAGTCTGTGGCCTCTCCTCTTAGATCTGATCATCTTTGCCTTGAATGTGGCGTCTCCTTCACAGATCTGGCCTTTATCCTAACCAGTTGTGCCCTATGACTGTATACTCATCACAGCTGTACCCCTTTGGCACATGTGTTCTATCTGTTGGAAATTGATGTGGGTTCTAGGGTTTGATCACATAATTTTTTGTATGGTGTTTTCGCCTACTGGTGGCAAGAAAGTCCTTTCATATTTTGGCAAGGGATCTAACCTATATGGTAGATCAATGACCCTATATTTTGCTGAGCATAAGCACTAATGGAATCTCATCTCTAATGTGTGTTTGCATCTCCTTCATCGTAAGTCTTCAAGGTAAGTGACTTATTATTTTGTTCTTTAGTAAAACTCTTTATTTAACTTGAAGTTTAGATCTGATCTATATCAGATCCATAGTGTATCAGTTTGTGATTTGACATATATCAGATCTATATCAACATCTAGTTTAGATCTAGATACTGATCTATTTTTTTCTTCAATTTAGATCAGAAAGTATGTTGGATTTACACTCTCGGAAATTTATTGTTTCTTTGTTGAGTGTCAAGTAGGGTTGTTGTGTTTACTTTTCTAAAAAATGGGACTTTGTTGTAATTCTAACTGAAATTTTGAAAAGTATTTTATTGTTCTGCATTATTTCTCATTTTCTAACACCGAGGTCTAGGCAATGAGTAGAACTGGATCCAAATGGGGAACAATGAATTCAACCTACTTTAACCATGATATTAAGTAATTTATCAACAATAAGGCCAAGCCCTAATGGATGTAACAAATACTTCACAACAAAAGCAAGGAAACTTGCTTTCATCCAACAATACAGCCATGGAAATTATGCCCAATATCAAGTAGAATGTTGGGAAGACCTTGGACAATAATTATATGTTTGAATTATTGTTATAAGTAATTGATTAGATGAAATAAGTTTGAGCCATAATGGCTGTAGCAATCATTCATAACAACAACAAATTAGTGACTTATTATGCCAAGTGTTCAGTTACAATTAGCATGAGGATGAAGCTAGACACCTAAATTCTCAAATAAATTCCAAAATATAGCTCTTAATGAGTATAACAAGATACATATGTTAAACAATGATTTCAGCCTACTTTAACCATGAAATTAGGTAAGTTATCAACAATAAGGCCAAGCCCTAACAACTGTAACAAATACTTCACAACAACAACAAAGAAACTTGCTTTAATCTAACAACACAACCATGGAAATTATGCCCAATATGAAGTAGAATGTTGGCAAGACCTTGGAAAATAATGATATGCTTGAGTTATTGTTACAAGTAATTGATTAGATGCAATTATTTTGATCCATAATGGTTGTAGAAATCATTCATAGCAGTAGAAAATTAATGATTTATCATGACAAGCATTGAGTTAGAATTAGCATGAGGATGAAGCTAGACACCTAAACACAAAACTTACCTACAGAACACAAAACCTACAGATGGGGACAATATGTGCGAGCTTCCACCCATCCCAATTCACTTCCATAACTTTGTTCTTGTCATAATTTTGCAAAATTTTATTACATACCCAATGCCTCTACTACCCCAAGTTCTTATCCTTGAATCTCAAACTCAATGGGAACATGGACCGTTCAACACATTCTTCCCCTCGAGCTCTCTCCTTTCACAAATGCAAGGGTTACATAAGACTCCTTAAGGAGGTGTTAACCTACATTGTCTGAGCAAGAATGTCTCTTTTTCTCTGTGGAGATCATTTAAGCAATTGATCAATGTCAATTTCCCTCAACTCCATCATTCCTCTTAGGTAGGAAGATTCATAATAGAGAAGTCGAACTCTCCTCCAATAGTACAAATCTCAAAAAAGGAAGTCTATCACAATATCACGGTCTTCAAATAATACACTTTAATATGCCGCTTCTAAGATCTCTCCACTTCAAATAATTTCATTGGACTCTCCATGGTCTTCAAGAGTTTTCAATGTAACCACTCAAGAGGTCACCCACTAGAGAGGTGGGGGGGTCTTTTCATCTAGTCCTTTCATCGATACCTCTACTCCTTTAGGTATTCGTCGTGAATGGACCACAAGAATACTACCTCTTCTAATGAAGGTGAATGCCTCGGATGCAACAAGCTCTTCTCCTTGAACCTCAGGCTAAAGGGTGAATAATGGGAACATGGGCCACTCAACACCTTATGCTCAAGCTCTATTGTTGGAGTATTTAACAAAACCTTTGGTTTTAGTATTTTGTCAAACAGTTGATGGAAATCCTCTGTTCTCACTAATAAACCCCTTCTTTGCTGGTTGTAGCTTAATTCTGCTATAGAGTTTTTGTCAAACAGTTTGTGAGGATACTCCAATCCTCCATGTAACACTTATATTGGCTGTTGTTTGTTTATGAATTTATTGTTTTGGTTTTCTTATGTATCTTTCAGGATGAATGATGTTTACTTGCCACCAATAAGATTCATGTTTAGACTATCTATTTCAGCAGAGTTTACAAGGAAATAACCAGCAATTTAACACATAGGATAACAAGGAAAAATTCATACAAACATTTGGTTTTTATTGCAATAATCTGACCTGTTACAAGATGGCCATATTATAGGTTCAGGTCGCCCTCTTCTGGATAGGAATGGATCCCCACAATGTCAAATTCGACTCAGGGAAAATGCAGTCCAGTCTACTCATAAAATGATGTATCTCTGTTTTAATATTTCCTGTGTTTGATACAGGTTGGAAGAACAACAAGAGTATTGTGGTAGTGGATGTAGGTTTCCCCAAACAATTGGTAGCCAATACACTTGATGAAATAAGGGATTAACTCCCTTCAAAGGTTCTGCAACCATTTTTATAACAATACATCCTCCTTTAGCAGTCTACAACCCTTCACAATCAACAATACACCCTTCCCTATTCATGTGCTCCCTCCTTAGAGACAAATGCACCCTCCTCTAATCCTATGTGCCTTGCATGATATATCTAGCCTTTAAATGGAGAAATAATTGCCCAGAACTCGGCCCCTACCTTCAATAATTCGGCCAACTAGTAAATAAACATTCTCTCAGCCCAAAATTCACCCCAACAGTGAGGTATTCATCCCACAATGAAAGAAAACGACCCAACACCTCATAAACTCGCCCAACTGCAATATTTCATCAATGAGAGTGCCCAAGTTTGTATGAAACTCACCCAACTACATAAGAAGGATGCCCAAAAGGTATTTTCGGTTCAGATCTAGATTAGAGTGCGCCCAAATAGTGAACGAATGCACCCAGCAGGACAGGAGCCCATCCCACAATCACTAATTCTCCCCCACACCCTAAAATCTCAGCCACAACTCGATTAGAAGTATAATTTTCCCAATGAAGAGATCAAAGTGATTTCTTCCCACAAAATGACTAGCTAGGGTGTATCATTGGAAACCAATCCTAGGATTTGTCACCAAAACCCTCACAAAATGACTAGCTAGGGCATATCGTTGGTAACCAATCCTAGGATTTGTCACCAAAACCCTCCAAACCCCAAGTTCTAAGAGCTCAACAAAACAAGAGGACGAATACCAAATAATTAATCATCATGATGAGAGAATAGAGGTCTCTATCGCACCTTTATACCCCTTAATTTTTTCTTTATTTTATTATTCATTGATTAAATCACTTAATTAATATTAACCATTTTAATTCTAAAAAGTGATTTAACTATTTTTATGGCTTCTTCCACCACTGAAAGTCACTTCTCATCATATTATACTGTAGTGTTTTTCCTCCCAATTCCGATGAGCTATTACACTAAGAGGTTTCTCCAAGTAATATGTCGATTATGACATTCTTAGTGAATTTAATTAAAATATGACCCATAATAACTCAAAATTACGGAAATCGTCGGAATGAAACAAACCAAAGTCAAGTTGTGCAGAATGGATCATGATGATGAATATGATGAACGATGCAATTCGAGCCCAATAAAACCCCTTAATATCTCTCTAACTTGTTGTCACCCCTATTTGGCTACTCTAGTAGGCATAACACTCTGTAATGTAATAATGTCCCAAAATGGGGACATTACAGTCCTCCCTACCAGAATATTGTTTGTCCTCAAGCAATAACTGAATCCAACTACCTATGATATCGGGGTCCCATATCCACTGATGTGACACAAGGTAGACTCCCCTCAAGATGTGGCATCTCCAAGTGCTCACCATGCATGACACCCAAATGCCCATGATGAGTAGAATGATCAATGACTAAAGAATCTTAGACAACTCCCCGAGCAACCACTATACTCAAAAATCAATGCCATCAAACACTAAAATATCAAGCACTCCAATCCCTAGACCCCATATCAAAATGTGAACTGCAATGTCTCGTGAAGGAAAGTCCTGCAACATATCAACACCATGAGTCTCCTACAAATAACACACGGTCTTAACCCGAAATGATTTTGTCCTCCACGACCATACCAAACCCAACACGACCTCCACTAACTGAACATGTTGCTTCTATAGTGAGGTACTGCAAGACCTCAACCAATCACCAACAAGTGACGTGCTCCCCCCAATACTAAATCTCACTGGAACGTCAAAGTGACTTCCTCCTGCAAAGATCCATTCGTCTCCATCAGTAAATAAAATGCCCAACCCTGTAATCCTAGGGTCCCATGCTAGTCTCTAACAGGGACCATCATGTTGATGTTTCACTACTCTGATCATGACTGTCTACTCAAAGTATACATAATGGATCCTCCACTCTCGGATCCTCATAAGATGAAGCAAACTAATGACCAAATGGACTCCTAGATCCCATGTCAAATTTGGAAGTCCATCACTTCCAATCCCCACTAACTGTCAATGTTCTCTACTGGTAACTGTCGAAATCCTTCCATCCTCATCCCAATGAGAGTCTGAATATGTATCAACCTCTGAGATATCCTCTATCCCATGGCCTAAGATACTATTTGTCATGCCCAAGGCCTTAACTGTTGGTCTCTAATGATCCACCCCTATCTTGTTGTATGCAATAAAGACAATCATGTCAGGTGGTATCAACCTACCAACTCTCCATGTCCCTTGCCACTGTCTATCTCCCTCCGTGTTGTTGTCAATCATGAAGGCATCAGGAAAGGCTATCATAAATATCTACAACCAACTATACAAGTGGAAAGTCTCATATGCTTTGGTCAATCCCAAGAACTTGACCAAAAGCTCGTCCACTGACACCCATGGTAAATAATCATTTGTATTGATCATTGAACACCAACCATCGGGTACAACAATAGGTATCTCCACAACCTTCGGTTGAATCAATCTCCCTCCATCATCACTCATATAGTTTTTTTTAGTGTGAGGGTGATCTCCCAAAACGATGTGTTGTTGCAAGGGAGAGGAATCTCCATGCTCCACTAAGTATGTCTCCTCCCTACAATCCAATGCGTCCCATATTGAAATCATGAACCATATTGAAATCATGAATCATATATTCCCTATTTAGGGAATGTGTGATGGAAGACTAAGGGACCACACATATCCATGATATTTTAGAGACAAATTTTATGACCTTAGACCCTATCTTTTGGCTTTCAACTATTGCATGGGCACCAAATTCCATCTCCAATTCACCAATCTTCAATATGGTGACCATATCTCACTTATAAGATAAATATCCCCTATGTAGGACAAGGACTAGGCCCAAAGAAACATCCTTGATGTTATAAATCTCAAAATGGCCACCATATCCCACTTACAAGACAAAAATTTCCCATATAGGGCTTGCATGTTGGCTTATGGTCCAATGCATGACTCATGAACCCTAATGTCATGGACCATGGATCTTATAGATTGTTTGGTGCTCTAGGGATGATTCTTGTGGCCTAAGCCATAATCAAGGAATAAAATTAATGGAGGGTGACCTTAGGTTATAACATTTATCTTTGGTGCTCATTCATCATGTGTGAGGGCTTGAGACACCACATAAGAAACATACAAATAATCTTGGTTTTATGAACAAGATATGGTTTACGGTTTAATCTGATCATGGTTTACAGTTTAATCTAATCATGTCTTATGGTTTACGGTTTAATCTGATCATGGTTTAAGGTTTAATCTAATCCAGTTTTGTGGTATTACTCCCTCTATGGTATTACCTTGCCACAAATCATATGCCACAGAGGTATTGTTTGAAGTGTTCCCTAACCCTCTGCGGTATTAGTCTCTTTGTGGTATTACCTGTCGCATCTCGTTGTCAAACATTGTGGACCATTAATGAACAATTCATTTTCAAGTTTTGATTTAACACAAAAAATACATAAGGTATACCGATTTTTAACACCCTTTATATCTCACATCAATCCTAGGAAACATAAAATCAAAGATTCAACTAGAAAAAATCATTCAACTAGCACAAAAGGTCCATCATCACTCAACCAATGGATACTCATAATAGAGTTTTAAGATCAAATTCCTAATATTTAAAATCATAATCCTATCTTGATGTCCTCATCAAACTATTGAAACAAAAACCCCAAGGTTTTTAAGTCAGTGTTATATACCACTTAAACAAATATATTATACATTTAAAAATTACTTCCTAAAATTTTGTTTAATAAGGACAAACTTTCATGACTTCCATAGTGAAATAGGGCATTAGACAATTTCTAAAATGTCGTGGGATAAGATAATTTATCATCTTTTTGATACTAATAAGGTTGATGATAAAAAAACATGTTCTCTTAGAATTCCCTAGGTATGCCCACATTAAATTCCAATTACAAAACCATACTGTATTACAAAATATAACTATGTATGTGATATTCATCAACACCAATTCTTCAACATATACATATCTAAAGAGTTATTTCCATAACTCACATGAAAATATGGAAATCTCACCCATAAGACAACTACATCCTCCATACATTCATTTATATGGTTTCCACAACCATACAACACATTCAATTCAATATACCCTTTTGCTTCAATACTCAATATATACAAATATGTATCACTCTTGCTACCTAAAATCATATTAGGAAAGACATAAGTGCTAAAGTCAACTCATGAACAAATTCAAATATTATCAAGGAATACACCAAAAATCCAATCTTAACCAACATTCCACAATAGACACAAGTAACACTCTATAGGTGCCACAATTTCCTTCTAAAATCTACTCAAAACATATCTAAGCCTCAAGATCACATGCAACAACATAACGATTTAAATATTGGCATTTTCAAAGAAATGTCAAACAATGAGGCTCGAGCACTCAGTAATCGTTTGGAGAAAAGCGATAAGTTTTAGGAGATTTAGGTTGTGGACGATAAAATCACCGAGCTACATGATGCAACCTTAGTAGATAGAAATTCTCTCTAAGAGTTTAGACTAGGCTACCCAAGACACTTAGATTTGTAGTAGTTGGAAGCATTTGTAGATACAAAATGGGAAGAAATAATGTAAATGCAACTAGTAGAACTAGATTAAGAGAAAGATCAATATTTCATTGTTGGTGTTTCAATTGTGTTAAGTGGACCAAGTAGTTAGATGTATTCAAGAAATTTTTGGCTCATGCTCTTACCTTTATTCAATAATTGGCCTCTTCATTTCAAGGGGAATTAGAATATCAGTTAACATCGAAGCAATAGAATTGACTCAAAGGTGATTCAATGGGTGTCGTAGAGGCTTGTTGGCCTTCACTTTCTTTGGGATTTTTGTGCAAGAAATAAGAATGATGGGAATTGTGATATTTGGATAGCTTTGACCATTTCAAATGGACCCTCAACTTTAGCTAAAGAACAAGTGGGAAAAAACGTTTTTGTAGGTTAAGTTGGGTAGTATTTATTATGTAAGCATAGTGTTGTGAAAGTCAACCATTGTTAGTTAAGCCCAAAATTGGCATGTCAGGGATGCCCTGAAACTCCTTGTAAAATGAAAAGAAAAGGGATGGATCCTAGTTTGGTCATGTTATAGTCAAACTTATACAACATATAAATATAATTCCCAACAAAAATTCAATGACTTTCTTAAATAGCCCTCTTCATTGCAACTTGCTTCAAAATAAAAGTATCATTCCACAATGTTTACTAATGCATGCTCAACATTTCCCGAAGCTTAATATACCTACATCAACTGAGCGGTATTTATGCCTATACCTAGCTTATACTGCAAATCATTGTTGTCATTTCCATTACATAATCCTTTGCATTTAAATCATATGGAAACTCATTACAAAGACGTTTCTGCAAGATTTACAACATTGTCTAGTGTCTCTGGGTCTTATAGGACTTCCTCAAATTGCTTTTGAAAACCAAAGACATTCTTCACAGTCCTTCAAAGTGAAGTGTGACATAGTTTCCTAAAGATTTAGACATATTCTCAACACCAACTGTTACAAAGCCATTATGAATCCAGTAAGGCACAATGTTTTCATTACAAGTAGTAGATCTTTGATGGAGGATTCAAAATGACAAATGGTTTGTATTTTCAGACTCCTCATGACTTGCACATCACTTTGGACTATACGGAGGAAAATTTTGGTCAACTCTAGAATGCATGAAGAGCAAAACACCACTTGAAATTGACCTTTCTGTCACATTTTGGAGCAGCACGTTACGCTTTCTGAGTTCTTTTGGGAGAAGATGAGTTTGAAGGGCCAGATCATGTCAATTTCGTTTCTTAAGAATTTCATCAATTAGTAGACATCCACAGGTTTCTAGAACACTTTTTAGATCTATATTTGGACCTCGAGAAGGCCTCCAAACCTCCATTTTTCCTAGCACACTACGCTTTCTATCAGTTTCGCTACGCTTTGTCCTGGAATTGGTTTTTTCAGCAATTTTTTGCCAAATTCGACATCTATGAAGTAAAATGTTACTTTTTCATGTGGTAATGATGTAATAGTGTGTAAATCAGTCAATTATAGTGATTTTGACGTAGATTCATGCTTGGACATCAATTTTTGGTCAAATGTATTGGTTGAGGAAAAATGGGGATTGGTTGTAACCTCCCTAGATATATCACACTACCTCCTAAAACATGAAAAATTTAACACTCTACCATAATTCTCATATAATTCATGTATTCATAGTTCACTTACCATTATAGCATGGATGTATGCTACTCTCTTCCCTCGTTAATATATCATTCCATGTTTTCCCTATGAAACTACAATAACTTTATATATAATTTCCTATATATATTCATATTTTTCAATTGAATCATAATCCATGTGTTTCCACATGTTTCCTAGTCTTTTTTCTCACAATCCAAGTGTCTTTGGGTTTATCCCTAGGAGGACCAAGGAAACATGGAGGAGTAAATGAGGACCATGGGTGATGTGGTGATAAAAAGGAGTTGCCTACTGGGTCCACTCGAAGATTGGCCCGAGGTCATTTGTAGGGTTGGTCGGTTCTTGGCTTGTTATCATGTCGCTTAGTAGCACATGGGTGGTAAGTGTAGTGAAAAATCATCTCGGGAGGCACTTTGAAAGAGCACTCTTCTCCACTTGTCATGGAGTTTGGGCGATCGTTGTGGCTCCCTTGCAGAGCTCTTCAAATGGTTGCAGGATCTAGTATATATAGGTTGGCTTTGAGTCATTGAGATCCTTTTTGGATGATGTGATTTCTTGTGGTTTTTCATTTTTCAAGTCCCGTTGTGTTGTTGGATCCATGAAGCCAATGTGATGTATTGTGTTTTATTTGTTGACAGTGGAGGTTTTCCATTCGTGTGAAAGGTGGTGCGGGAAACGAGCTGGTTGTTGGGTCTTCCTGAAGATTGGCCTTGGTTCATTTGTAGGGTGGTCGACATCCAGTACATGGGTGATAGTGAGGACAAGTGCCTACATCACTTGTGTTATTCATCATGCATCTAGTGGAGGTATGTCCATTTCTATATTTATGATTGATGACCCATGCATTGGTGGCAGATTACTGATGGAGGGCATCATTGGCACATGGTAGTTCAGATGGGGGATTTTCCATGGATGAATGTCATACTCTTAGAGAGAGAGTGTCTAAGATGAGGGCCGACTACCAACAATTGTTGACAGACAAGGACTACCTGTTAGGGATTGGCGAGATGTATTACGGGGCTTTGAGGGAGAAGGAATTGGAGGTGGATAGACTCACTTAATAACATTTACCATCACCCTTTTAACCCTCTTTAATTATTTTCCCAGATCTAATGTTTTCTGACATTCTTCCCCACAGACTTATACTGAAACAAATACCTGTTTTTTGTTCACCGATAAGACCCGAAAACCCTTTTTGAAGCGTTGTTATTATAGAAAACTTGTCACAACATCCGTCAAATGCAACATATTTATAGATTTTATCACGTCGCAATTTTGACATTATATAAACCTAAGTGACTGTTAGTATTTTGACTTGGTCAACATACTAAGGTGACCGTTGGAGGGGGAAAACATAGTTTCCACAACGTCGCAATTGCGACAACAATCTTCACAAACGTGGTAAGAGAGACGTTTATGTCATAAACGTGGAAATAGATACACCTAGGTGGAAAACATGGCAAGAGAGACGTCAATGTGGCAAGACCGACATTATTAGTCAAGATGATTTTTATTTTTTTTAATTTCCTCTATTTTGCGACAATATGAACAATTTTGTCCATAATGCTGCAAATAAAAGGTCAGAATTTTTACAATATGTACTAGTGTTGTAACCATGCTCTGATACCAATTTGTAACACACCAAATACGGGAACTAAAATTTTCGTCTTTTTCTTCTTCTCTCCGAGGAACAGAGTCCCCGAATTTCTATGGGGCTTGGTGTAGACCCTACATTTCCTTGTCCTTAACCATATGATCGTTGACTATGACCACAAGCTTTACCAGAGAGGTTCTCTCAGCTTTCCCGATTCGAGGAATCACGATGCAAGCGTTCCCCTGCTCTTTGTCTTTTGAGGGGCCGAAATCTGAAAGAAACCAACAAATAGTCACATTTAATAATGCCTCAGATTAGAACCTGACACTCCACCTTTCGAGATTTTTGTGTACTGGGTTTTCATGGTATAAGAGGATGAGGGGTTCCTACCGTTCGATTTCATGGGTGTCGAAACACCGAAAACGCTATATCCACCAAACTCATTTCGGGGTTTCCTCCATCGGAGTTTCACGTCTGGAGAGTACGACGAAAACTGACCTTTGGAAATCCCGGGTATCGAAACACTGGAACACAAAAACTATATGTGATAATCCATTTCGGGAGTTCTCTTATCGGGATTTCGCGATATGCGAGGACATAAGGTATCGCACCTGGGTTTCCCGGGAGCCAAAACTCCGAAACATCCTAACTTTTCCACGCTCTATTATTTTGGGGTTTCGAGATTGGCGAGTACAAGAGAATTGCCTTTAGGTATCCTGGGTGCCGAAACACCGAAACGCCATATCTCATCTGCACTATTATTATTTTGGGGTTTCACAAGTCGGGGTTTCCGCACTGGTGATTACAAGGGATTCACCCTTGGGCATCTCGGGTGTCGAAACACCGAAAACCTTATATCCACCACGCTCATTTCAGGGTTTCGCATGTCGGGATTTCAGGCTATGCGAAGACAGGAGGTCTCGCACCTGGGTTTCCTAGAAGTCGAAACTCCTAAGCCTGTATTCATCACTAAGATCATTTCAGGATTTTGGGACTAGCGAGTACAAGGGAACTTACCCTTGGGTCTCCTGAGTACCGAAATGCTGAAACATCATAACTCATCCATGCTAGTTCATTTCGGGGTTTCGCTAATCGGGATTTCGCGACATGCGAAGACAAGGAAACTTACCCTTGGGAGTCCCGGGTGCTGAAACACCGAAATATCAAAGTGCATTCATGCTATATCATTTTGGGGTTTCGTGAATCTGGATTTCATGACATGTGAGGACAAGGACACTTGTCCTTGGGTATCCCAGGTGTCAAAATGCCGAAATAAAAAACTCAAACCACACTATATCATTTCGGGGTTTTGCGAATTGGGATTTCGTGACATGTGAGTACAAGGACACTTGTCCTTGGGTATCCCGGGTGCTGAAACGCTAAAATACCAACTCAAACCACACTATATCATTTCAGGGTTTCGCAAATCAAGATTTCATGACATGTGAGGACAAGGACACTTGTCCTTGGGTATCCCGGGTGCCGAAATGCCGAAATACCAAACTCAAAACACACTATATCATTTTGGAGTTTCGTGAATCGAGATTTTGTGAGATGTGAAGACAAGGAAACATCTCCTTGGGTATCCCAGGTGCCAAAATGTTGAAATACCAAACTCAAAGGGAACCATTCTTTCTGGTGCAAGGTTTCCAAACTTAGGCCATAAAATCCTTCAACGGATTCTTAGGTAATTATCACCAGGCTGGGTGACCTGACTGAGAGGCCTTCTTAAATCATCAAGCTATGAACTCTGTGACAAGGGTGAGGTAAGCTTAAGTACTTATTTAAAAATGGTGGTCCTTTCAAGGAACTCACTCCGGCTCTGGAGTATGATGGAGCCTCCTGGAAGGAGGTGCCTTTGGGGAAAAACAACCCAGGGCATTGTTGGGTTCAAGTACATGGGATAACTCTCCAGGGAACGAGCTCAAAATCAGAACTTACTCGTTCTATACGTAAATTGATTATAGTTATATATGTATAAGCATGCATTCATTGTTGGTGATCAACACACCAGGCAAACACTTCTATGCAGAAACCAATCATCTATAAGTGTACAAACATGAGCATGCATTTCAGAAACATTCAAATTTGAAATACAAGACATGAACACTTATCAGAAAACACCAGGCGTAAAACAACTACTGAGAGGGGTGCTCATTTCCACCCAACCGTAGGCTCAACGACTCTAATCAGATTTTCCAGTGGCCACCTCTGAGCTAGACCACGATGCTTTGAGACTCAGTTTCTTACTTCTTGTTCGTCAAAAATTAGGGACGAAGGTTACTCTCCTTATCCTCTGCTCATAACTCACTGTATTTTCCAGAGTTCCTCTGGTTCTCCTTCCACAACTCCTGTCGCATGTGTGTGTTTGTATGTCTACTCCTCTGGTCGCCCCCTTCCACACTTCGTTCCTCCTACGAGGTTGCATGTGGCATGAAATTCCATGTCTGATGGTCAGGTCTGAGAGCTCCTACGGATGGGCAATTCGCTCCATCCCTTCATTTACTCTTGAGGAGCCTCCCCACCTACCATTCGGGCGGGTAATTCATTTCAGGGTCTGAGAATGAGCTTTGGTTTTCCCGAGCACATACAAACTAGTATGGTTTGGTTCGGTGGAAGTTAACGCAACCACTCCTAGCCCCTTTCACCACCTCTCATCAGTCATCATGGTCTCTTTTCATCACATCCCCCTCTCAGTAGTCATGCAACATATATTCGTACATCATTTACATTCTTCGGACATTTTATACTAAGGTCCGTTAATTCAAAATTCACAATATTTGAGTTTGCCATAGCTCTTGGCCAGTATAGTTATTTTTATAGACTGGAGGAAATACAGTGTTACACAAGTTTATTGTAAACTCCAACTCTCTTTCGAGTAGTAAGTTAGGTAATTCTTATGGAAAAATGTCTACAAATTATTGCAATATAGGAAGGTTTTCTAGTCGTTATTCCTCTCCCTTTTCATTTAGTGTTAAGATTTCATATAGTCTTCATCCCTTGCACATACTCTTCTGCAATTGTAGGGAATAAATGAACCTCAAGGTCACTCCCTGGTTTCTTCCTACAATTACTCTACTTTGTCCCAAATCCTCCGTCAAACTTAATTGTTTCATCTTACATTTAAGTATCACATCATGGGATTCCAACCAATCCATACCAATCACTATGTCATAAGATCCTAGTAGCCTGAAACAAATATCTACCTTTGTTACAAAGTCTCCCATTTTAAGGCTACAGCCTGTAACCTTTTCTCCAACCTTTTGTTTGGCACCCGATTTCGCTTCTATGTACTTGAACTCATCCTGCTCGACTTCCTTTACCTTAATTATCTTCAACACTGCACTAGAGATGAAGCTCTCGGTAGCACCAGGATCTATCAATACACTATAGTTCTAGTATTCGATCATACCTGATGTCTCTAACATAGTGGACTAATGTTCATCCTAGCGGTTGTTCACCACTGCATGTATCTTGTGGGCCTTGTCCAAATCTCCAACTGTAGTGGGTCCTAATGATCCAGATTATTTGGCCTTCTCGATCAGACATTCGTGTTGGTAATGTGGCTCACCACATGTCCAACATCCAATGTTCGGTCTAGTGCTCTTGGTCCCCGAAGTGGAAGGTGCTTGTCTAACATCCTGTGATCCTGGTTTGTTCTGTTGAACATGCCTAAACTGTTGTTGCAATCAACATTGTTTTTATTGTCATCCTCTGTAAGGAGTACTCTATTGAGAAGTCTATCATTGTGGTGTCGTATACATAGGTCTTCTAGGTGTAACTTGAGGCCCTGTAGTATGTCTGGGTGGTGTCGGATGTTGTTGCACTCCTGATGACATTTGTCCACTCTATATAAAGTCATTCCTTCCCTGGGCCTCATCACTTAGCTCTTCATTGGCTATGAGGACCTTCTAAACTGCATCATGCAAAATCTGAGGCATTAAGATCCTCACCTTCACATAAATGTTGGAGTTAATGCCAAAAAAGAACTTCTTGACCTTCAACTTCTCTGTGTTCATATGGGGAGCATACCTAAGTATCTCCATAAATATGGACTCATGCACTGGCATCATAAGAACACCCTGTCATAAGGTGTTGAACTCATTAAGTTGACGCTTAATGAATTCTTCGGACAAATATCTTTCCCGAAACTGTTCCTTGAACAATTCCCATGAGATGTTTTTGACGACCATGTTTAGTTGAGGCAAGAGTGTCTTCCACCATAGAATATCACTCCTCTTCAACTGAAAGACCATCATGCAGACTTTCATGTTGGAGGTGTAATCATGAAGTGTGAAGCACATCTTCATGTTCTCCAACCATGCCTTAGCGGTTAAGTCATCCGGGGCACCCCAGAACTTGGGAAATTTCACCTTCTCGAGTTCTTCATGTATGCTACTACTAATAGAGGGGGCGCATTATGAACCTTCATTGGATACAAACGCTCGTCCCTCACCTATATCTAGGCGGTTGATCAACGCCTCTGACATCCGTTCGAAGGATATCATCATACTTACTACATCTCCCACGACAATATTCTCTTGCTCAACATTTGACTCCTCTTTCTGTGGGTTAGACCTTTTGGGCATGGATTCTATGGGAGGTTTCACACCTCTTCCTCTAGCACCATGTCATCTACCTCCCATTTTTCCTTTAACCGTGATTACCTGCAAGAGAATTTCATATTTTTATTAGTGATCTAATTCAATAATTTTGTTTAAACCAGTGAATGGAATAATGGTCCATTTACATAGGGTTCAACCTAGACCTGATACCATATGTAAAAACCCCTCTGTTACGTCATATAATTACACAAGATTTTTTTTTTTTTTTTTTTTTAAATAATAAGCATCATTAGAACAAAAGAAACATGACCACACATCATTAGGATAAGTGAAACATGACATTAACATACTTGATTCAATTGTAGTTAGATTCATGATAATAACAAAGATCAGTAAAACACATTCAACTTCTCTCAATCATTTTTAGCTAAATTTAGATACTACTTAAAGCATGAAGGCTCTCCCACATCACATGATATGACATTCATCCTACCCGTCCAACCTATCCTGCAAGGTTAGGAATTCCAAGACACATAATCAATGCTCAAGTCTAGGATTCGTCTGATTGATCTTGACCATTTAAGGTCTCAAGACTGGAGTCTGTTCTGAATAACCATGAAGTATCTAATTCCCTTAATCCCATTTCATTCCAAAACTTTAAATATACAACAATGTTCTTAACTACCCTTCTGTAAACAAAGAAAATATGGTAGCTTGGATACTTCATCAAACATCATTTTATACTAATTCAATACCTTATCACCTTACTCATTAAGGGTAGGAAGACATTCCAAAAACTGTAAGACAATAATATTAAACAAAAAGAAAAATCCTTTTAACCTACAATCTACCATTTATGACAGTTGAAAACCACTTAGAAACAAGGAAAAAATAACCTGTAACTCGGAGAGAGTCTATTCTAAGAAGGAGTGTAAGTTATGTAAGAAGCATGAATCTTCTCTTCTAGCAACACAGTGCAACACCTCTAGAGTCAATTCTAGGAGTGCATAGATGGCTCCTTAAAGGCCCAAGTTTCAGAAGATACAACAACCAAAGTGAACATACACCCTCTCCATTCGAGAAGAGTAAAAAAATTTTAAAGTACAATCCCAAGAGAGGCAGTGCGAACATTCACAGCGGAGGCACAAAATACGAACTCAATAATTAGCATATAAAGCTCAAGAAGGATGCGCTAATGAGTGAAAGAATTCTTTTAAAAGGAAAAAATCAATAAAATAAACCTCTCGTAAGGTCATCGATGAAGTCTTCGATCACTGCCAAGGATCAAATATCTTGTTACAGGTACAATGCCAAAGCTCATAAGAGATAACACCTTTTAAAGTTGTGCAGGAGATCTGATTTCATGAAGAAAATTTGACAGGTGGAAACCTTTAAGGATCGAGCATCTAGAGCTAAGGATGAAGTCCCAAAATGGACATGCATCACTTTCTCTAAGAAACATATTGGGAGTTAAAATTACCATCCGATCAAATCAAGTTGAAGGATAGGATTAGGAAGGCCCAAGGCTAGAGATACTGAATGGCCTAAATCCTGACAATCGTTGGATCTTATTAATCTTTTTGGGTTAAAGGATGATAGATGGATAAGGTCAATATGGTCGATGCTTAATATTCCGGAAATATCAGTATGGGAGAAAAGAGAAGTGGAAAAAAATTAACAACTTGGAGTCGTGAACCCTGAAATAAATCTAGACCATTGATGCAGGACTGGTCACGGTCGTTGGATGAAATCTGTGAGTACTTCCAATACTAACCACTTCGGTGAAAGGAAGTCCAAAACATGCAAAAAATACCCAAAGGTCGAAGCCCCATACTCATGAAATAAGACACGTGGAAACACAATGAGTTCCCATGTCATCATAGTCCATGTCAGTAAGATCACGTCAGCAAGGAAATGTGGTGCAATTAGATAACGATAAGTGGCAAGGTATAGTTGGCACTTTAGGTACGAAATTTATGAATCAAGGTGACAAATGGAAGTCGCTTATCCTGTTCCATGTCAACAATGAAATCAACTTCCATATCACTCCAGGAGTATGCCACTCCGGGAGATTTGAATCTAGAGAAAGGCAGTCCTTTGAAGTGTCGGAGCTACTAAGTTACTTCTATCCATATATCTGAGGAGGGTGTGGGAACCGTCGATCCCTTAGTCATTTAGAGTTTTTCTCTTCAGGAAGTTTAAGAGGTAAGGTAGGTTTGTGAAGACGCCGAAGTTCTGAACTTTTTAAGTAAAGGAGGTCCGTAGATATGGAGAACAACCAAGACCGTTAGATCCTCAATTCTAAGTCCTTCGGAGGGTCAAAAATTCAACACTACCAAAAAAATGTGTCAATGGTCACAAAATGGTGAAAATATCGGAGTCCCAAAATCTGGAGGGGATATCAACTGTAGAAAAACTATACAAGGAAAAATGTGCCAACCATTAGATTGGATTCCCAAAATTTGAGAATAAGGTGGGACAGGCTTAACTGACAACTTTCAATCAACACAACTCAAGACTAGATTCGACCGCTTATCACTTCGGTAGAAAAAGAGTGTTGGGTTGAAGAAATCTCCAGAACGTCGGAGCTCCAGAGCCCTGAATTGCACCCCTTGGGACTAGTGCCAGGTTCTAGTTCCCGGTCACATTCACAAGTTGGTTTAGGAAAAGGGATACCACCCAGATGGGAAGTAAGTAGAAATTTTCCGGAAAAACTAAAATGGGAATCCCACGAATCCGAAGAAAATGGATCAAGTAACAAGTTTTTATAGAACTCCATGCTCCTAGAGACATCGGGTAAAACAAAATCTAATCTGAGAAAAAGAAAACACAGGGTTTAACGATTTCAATAAAATTCACCATTCGACATATTGATTCAATCTAAACTTAATAAGGAGTTATGGTAAAAGTTTGAATCTAGTATGCCTCTCGACAACAAATCCATCAAAACAATTGAATTGGATTTTAAACGAAAATCAACAAGGGCTTAGGATGCAATAGGAACTAAACTACAAATGACCAACGAGCGATATATTTAAAAATTCCTAACATAATCCTCTTAAAATTGGTTCAACATATTCAAGTAAGGATGAAAGACAAACTTAACCATAAGCTATATGAATATGAAATTCTCACTAAAGAATGAGGATCAGATCAATATACAGAGTTCCAAAAACATCTGGAATTTACAGGGAATAATTTAAAATATAACATTGTAGCAATTTTTTATTTTCCAGCAAATGTAACACTTGACATTTAGACCTTAAAATTATTCTATAGTGACTCTATCATCTACTGTACTGATACTCTCATAAAATAAATAAATTCATCTTATAAATACCAGAAATCAATGAAACTTGTGTGTTGAAGATGTACTTCTAGACGTTACGCTCCCTTCCTTCCTTCTCTTTCTAATCAAAGAGACTTTATTGATACCTCCCAGCCAATGCTAGGGGTAATATTCTTCTGTATTATTCCCCCGATCCAAAAAGTGGCCAAGAAAAAAGACCAGAACACAATAGATTTTAGGCTTTCCTTGCAAGGAAGATCTTCCACTCTTTTACAAGCCTGGATGTGCCAACTCTCACAAGAAAACACACAATCAATCAAATTTATGGAAGTGTAATAGTGCCTTCCCCAGGGTCTGATCCCCTTCTCTTCTACATCCCTTTCTTTATAAAATTCTCCCTCATGGACATTTGTCCCTCATGCATAATTCATTAATTTTCATAAATTCAGTTCAAGGATTATTCATCCACTACATGTGTCACATTCTCCCCAGGTTTCACAAGTAATTTCTCTTTTATTTTTTATTTAAAAGCCACCTTTCCTCACAATTTCCCATGTGTTCCTAAATTTCCTCTTAGTTTTCTCTTAGTTTCCCCAAATACCTTAGTTAAAGGTTGTCAACTGAATAGATTTTAGTTAGGGTTGGATTGGGGGTCTTATTAGTTAGTCTAGGGTTGGTTGACTCAAATTCTATTCTATGCACAACCCATTCTCTCAAGTTGTAATTATTTTTAAATAAGGATTTATTTCTAACAATTTCATGCACCCTTGTGTGTCTTATCAATTATTTAGGTTCGTTCTTATTGTTTCCTAACCATTGATTTCCTTCACATCTTTACTCATGTCACAATTCAATTAGCCCCTTTATTAAAATCCATAGTTGGCTTTAATAATTAATGCTCTATTGTTTAAATAAATTAATTTTATCCTTCAAGATCAAATCATTCTAGTGTTTTCTAGGCCACCTATGTTTAGTGAATCAGGCTTCAAATGTGCGACGTGCCCTTCAAGATGCAACTCATTCTCCAAGGGTGGCACTCACGTTGACTTGTTTTTGGAATTTTATCTAACCCCTTGTAGTAAAAAATCCATTCGGTCCACCTTGTGAGAGACTAAGGAATTCTAAGGAATAAGGACCCTACCTTATTGCATGGCCCTTAGAAATCTACATGAGATATTGTCTCAGTCTTCGCTCATGACATCGTGGACCACCCAAACTAGGTAACGTTAACCTACAGTTCTGGCCATAGTGGGAGTGCTAGTAGGCTGTGACAGGGATGTTTCCACACCTCTCCCTCAATATCTGGTTTTCTGTGCAAGGCCCCTTTACTCCTTATGTGAGTCGGAATAGAAAGAATCAACAATCCTGCATTCATTAAAAAATCAATGTCAAAATCTCTCTCTATATAAATCATACCAAAATCCATCATTCATCATAGGTGCGTAATAATGAAATACTCAAACAATACAATATGTTCCCTAACTCAATCCAAACTCCAAGGAATCCCTTTGATGCCACTGACATCCATCACCTTTCATGTGTCCTGCACACTCAAGATGACTTGTCAAATCACATGTCAACACATATATATACATCAATAATATCAAGCAGATATAACACCTCAACATCATCATATATAACCCAAAATTTGAATGAAGTCACAATGTTCCATACCCATATCACTTGCAAGAAAGTGTCCTCAAAGAATAAGTCAATAGTAGTATGCTCAGTAGAGCAGGATGTTACAACTTCACACATGTCATCTTGGACTATAACACTCTACATGTATGAGCCTACATATGTTATTGTATGTTTCTTGTAATGACACGGGCCCACATATGTGATATTAGAATCGGTAATATCTCATGTATATAGAGGAGGGAGAGAGTCATTTAAAAAAATAACTTCTTATCTCACATATAATTATCATACTTTTGTTAGATATGTGATCAACTAGAGAACATTGGTCTTCCTTGTCTCCTTTTGATCTTCTTATGTGCTTTTTATCTCTCTCTATTGGAGTCACTAGGGTTCCTTGATTTTGTTGGAGCATATTGAAGTCTAGGTTTAGGGTTTGATCACTTGGATATTTGGAAATTAAGTTTTTGTAATGAAACCGTATGTTGTACTTGGATAAGTGAAGAAGAATAGATGTCTTTTCTTGGAGGAGTTTCTTGAGTTATTCATACTTCTTGGAGATCATTGGTCGAGGTAGTGTATTCTTAGTTTTCCCTAACAAGGATTATAGAGAGTTGGTGGATTGTACTAGACTTGTGATAAGGCTAGGGTATGTACATGAACTTAATCATATGTGTATTAGTGAATTTAGCTATCCAATACTTGTGTCAATTGTACATTTTATTTCTAGTGACGTATGCTCTTCATGGTTTGTAATTTCCAAAAATATATGTTTCGGTAATTTGACATAAATATAGAGTGATTATGTTAAATTATTTTACATTGTAATTGTAAAATATAAGGGTTATTTTGTTGATGCATTTACAACTATAAATGAGTTCTGTCAAATATAGTTTATGCATGATAAGATTTCCCTAAAAGGTTGAAACTTATCAGAACACTTTGGTATCATTTATCATGGATTTCCTAGATGTTCGAGCTTTTAAAGGATTGGAATATTTTCCATTTTCATTTTTGTTTTAATTATATTTAATAAAAAACCTAAGGATGAAAATTCACAGGGTTAAGATTTGGGAAGCCTCTAGGATAGAGGTGAAATATTAAAATTTGCATTAAATATTGATTTCACAAAATTTCTACATGGTATCAGAGCATTTGTAGCTAAGATAAATCTATGCATAAGAGGCATATTGTATTTTAGCTAACAATTAGTTGGGATATGTTCTTAACCTTATTTGATGTTGTTGGGTGTGATAACCTAGGGTATTTAGGAGAAGCACTTGGACCCTATAAGGGTTTTATCTGCATGATGTATTTTTTATTTGTTCCCTTAAGGAGTTTTTAGGATGTGCGAGGTGATTCTCAATATTAGAGAGTATGTAAGGTTTGACAAATATTCCAATATTGTTCCATGGAAAATCAAGCTTAAAATACTTATAGATGAACCCAATACTTGGGAGCATTCTAATAAAGATATTTGAGGACCTACCAATACAATATAATTGATCGTTCATTTGAAGAAGGAATCTAAAGTGAAGAGAATCATTCTAGATTTTATAAAGGATCATTTCATCTCACACATTATAGATACGAATATATGTAAGAAAAAGTATGATGCTTTGGTTGAGTTGTTTCAAAACTCTTATGCTTCTTGATAGTTTCTCTTGTAAAATCAACTTTCAGGTATTCACGTGGGAGAGATAAATAATATGGTGAGATACCTGAATAGGATCATTAAGTTGAAACATTAGTTTTTATCCATTAGAAAAATGATGGAGGATGAGAAATTGGTGTCCATTTCCTTAAAAATAATTTCTCATTCCTAGATACCTTTTCTTTCGGGTATTTTTTCTCAAATCACCTTGCAAAATTTTCCAAACATTTTGGTTCATCTTGTGTAGGAAAATTAGATCATAGTCGTATTCAGACAACAAGGGAAAGTATATGTTACTGGCCTCATCAAGAAGATGAAGAATGGCAGCAAGAAAGGATACAAGAACAGGGTATAGAGATAGAAAATAAGGACTTGAGTATGGTGATGTGTTTATGATGTTAGAAGATGGGATATTATGCTAACCATTGTAGATTGAAGAATAAGAAAAAAGGTTTGAAATATTTTATCTATAGAACTATAGTAGGTATGGAGGAGGATCCCTCTCAGCTTGAGACAAAATTTTCCATAGATTATTGTTAGTCTTCTAACAATATGTCAAGTGTTGGATGGTATGTGGATAATGGAGCTTTGATACATATGACATATGATAGGTATTTATCCAATATAATTCAAGTGAAATAAGGAGGAATGGATGTGGAGCTTGGTTACTATGCTAATTATCCTATGAGAGGATTTCCCTCCATTTCTTTCTAGATGGCTTCAAGTGATTTTATTGAGATGATTGATATTCTATTTCTTCCTAGATTGAAGAAAAATATTCCTTTATTATATTTTAGGACAAAGGTATATTGGAAAGTTTCATTTGAGGGATCACAATGCACCATCAATGATTGTATCCTAGATAGGTTGAGGCCTTTGACTATAGGGGTGATAGTGTTGGACACAACAACTACACTGAGAGGGGGGGGGGTGAAAAGTGTAGTGTTATTTTTCCCAATACTTCCCTCTTACACAAAACTCATTATTTAGCAATCACCATTTACTCATTACTTATTGTTGTCATTTATAACCAGTTAAATGTGAACATATACCCACAACATGTATCAACAATATATCATCAACAAATCATCACCACAAGGAGCACAAATAACACAAGATGTATGGACAATTTTCTTTTTATTATAGACTAGAATCCTTGGGTTATCAACAAAAACTCAATAAAGTACAACTCTACAAGAGCACCATCTCTATAATGCAAGACTTAGCTTACACCCTCAACATCAACTGCGATGAGTAAAAAATATTCAACAAATATCAATTTGTCAACAGGTACACGACCTGTTGGTAGTGAAACACGCTTATGTACGCACCCTACCAGTAGTACAACTCACGTATGTATGCGGCTAGTCTATACTACAACCTGCGTATTACTTCTGAGAAACTAGGGTTTTCTTTTCATCACACACTCAAATCTTCTACAACCTTCAATCATATTCAAATATGTCTTTCACTGTCCAATCTGACCCATAACCAATCAAAACACATCCAAGCTCTCCAACAACTTACTCATGCTCCTCAACCATACAATATGAATGCTACTCAATCATGTATAAGAAACCAGTATACTATAGAAATCATATCAGTACTAAATCATAAGAGTGTTGCTCACTCCATCAACCAACACAAACCAAATAACAACAACCATACCAAGAATGCCTTAAGCGTTCACCACACAACAAGAAGGAGTATTTATCAAGACAACAATGTAACCATACCATAGTTTCTATGGAAGATCTGAGCCCATAGAATGCAGATCTGGAACTTGCTCCAGTCTTCAAGAGTTTGTCACCAAATCACACACAAGTTTTCATGACTTCATCCATTGTATGTATATTGTCCTCATTCATCCCGTGTATGTATGCATCCTGGCTCACTGTAGCCCGCGTATACTTCAGAAACTAGAGTTTCTGAACTTCTGAGACTTTTGCTGTCATGATCTCAGACTTACCTAAACTTTGATGCATCCATGAGATCCTCTAGATCTCCTCTCTCTCAGAATAGATATTCAATACATGCTCAAGAGATACACTATCACAAGATACCATTGCCTCTTATTTAGACTCTCCAAGTATCTTCCTTAGAAGCATCTTCTAGGTCACTTAACCCATTTTCCATATTTAAGGGGTAACCACTTTCCATAATTAGAAAGTTCTCCATTACTTTATCATTTAATTATTCCTCCTTGACTTTGTAACCTCACTTTATCATTTAAATACTCTTCTTTGATTTTTTCACTTCACTTTATTATTTAAATAATCCTCCTTGACTTTGTCACTTCACTTTATCATTTACATAATAATTTCTTCGTTGCCATCTCTTTGACTTCTTTGACCTTTTGGGGCTTGAAGCCTACATATGAGGGTCCTCCAAATTCATAAGGCCATAACTCTCAAACCATGAGGATTTATGTGACATTCCACATACCACCGAAAATGGCATGACAAGCACTATCCCCTTAAGATAGTTTCACTGATATTCATCTCATTATTCCACAATTAAGCATGGGTTCTCCAACCATAATTCTAGGATAACTCAAACTTAAAGCATCTTCCTGTGAGGGATTTCACCAAAAGGGGATCACTTTGTATTTTATCCATTTGTACACCTTATCAACCAGAAGAATAGATCCGGTTCAGGGTTGTCTAAATAACCCAATTCGATTGGTGTAACCTTGATCCAGGTGGATATCGGTGGCCACCAATCTTTTCCAAATGGCTAAAAAACAATTTTCTGGCAATTTTGGCAATTTACTATTTTTAGTAGGTTTTAACTTCCGGGGCCATTTTGAGGGCCCAAATGAAGGTTTTTCAAGATATATGTTCTCAATTATAGACAATGGTATTATTTATCCCCCAAAATGAATCTCCTGGATGATACCTTTCCAACGAGATATCACACACCTAAAACGGAGATCGTATGCAAAAGTTACGACCCAGGAAGTTGATGTACTCACTTACCCAAACGGGGCCCACATGAATTTTGGTGCTTCATCTCCTAGGGTTAGGTTTTTGGAATTCCTTCTTATTGTAAAAAGGCCTTTATAGCCTCATTGTAATCATATTCTTGCGAATGCGAGTAACCATCACATCTCTTCTCAGAGATAAGCTGCCACAATTCTAGCGAGTCTTTCACTCTATATTTTTACAGTCTCTGTACATTTCTTTCATTAATAGAAATCGTGTATTACTGTATCTATGTGTTTATGCTTGAATCTATGATATATTTCTATTATATTATTGGATATGAACAATATCTCTGTTCATTTCTTTATTATATCTCCGCTCTCATTTTGTGCCGAAAATAATCCGGATCAGTGGTATCAGAGTAGGCTGCTCTTGATTATTTTTTCAGTGCATGTCCCCGACGAGGTCCGAGTATAGAAAGTTGTGTCTAGAGCTTGTCTCTCTTGAATAAAATCGCTCTCTCACACCCAAGAAACCCTTAATGGCGGAAGAAAAGAAAAACGATGGAGCAGACGATCCTATCAATCTGTTGCTTGAGCAAGCTCTCACGCGACAGAGGGACGAAATGATGGATAATTTTTCCCACAACCTTAAACGTCTATCGATAGCATCAGGATCATCTTCATCAAGTGGCCACTTTGGAGGCACCTCTCCTTTCAAGGTACAAGTTAATTTTGATATTTTTGTATTTGAAGGACAAATAGATGCAGGTGCCCTAGAAAAATGGTTAACTCTGCTAGATGGTTATTTCTCTATTCACAATTTTTTTGACAAAGAAAGGATCACCTTCACACTCCTTAAAGGTCTCCCTCATGTCAAACATTGGTGGGAAACTTAATGGGAGAAAATTTCCACAGAGGAGTCTCGAATATATGGGGCCAATCCCACTTGGAATTTTTTTGTGGATGTGGTAAATGAACAATATTACCCTATTGGAAACTATGAGGACCAGTACATGAGATGGACCACACTACGACAAGAGAGGGGCCAAGCAGTTCTGGATTTCACTAATACCTTCCATACCTTGTGCACCAAGCTAGGTATCAAAGACTTCGAGAGACATTTAGTTCTGAAATACCACAGGGCTCTGCACATATACATCCATACTAGAATAGATTTTCTGGACATCTCATCACTTGGTGCTGCTTATCGATATGTTGTTAAAATTGAGCAGAAATTTAAGCACCAGAACAAATGAGACTTTCAGTCTGCAAATCTACAACAAACAAAGTATGACAAAGACAGCCCTAACAAACAGTATCTCGAAAACCAGTCCAAGACACAGGAAAAGAAGGGTCACGGGAAGACAAAGAAGGACACTGAAAAATGGTGTGATTTCCACAAAAGCCCCTGGAACAACACCGATGAATGTCACTCAAAATAGTCATTGGTGGTCGAGATCAAAGACAAGGAGCCAAACCCTGATTCAGAATCTGATTCTGAAAAAACTAGTAAAGGATAGATCACTGACGCAGACCCCACTGCTATTGTCACGACCGCAGCAATTCAACCAGAAGAACCAATAGATCCTGAAGAGGGGGAGTGCCTTTTTCATTCATAGATGTGGGTGAAGGGGACCCCGCTGCATTTTGTTATTAATAGCGGAAGCCAGAAAAGCCTCATCTCAGTAGAGGTCGTCAAACAATTGGGATTGTCGACAACACCGAACCCGCAGCCATACAACATCGGGTGGCTTCGATAAGGACGATATCTCCGTGTCAGCGAACAATGTCGATTGACATATGGCATCTAACCCTTCAAGGATGACGTATTATGTCATGTTGCTCCACTGGATGTCTGTGATGTTCTCTTGGGCCAACCATATATGTGGAGATGCCAGGCTGTTTATGAGTCTCGACCCCGTAGTGTCATTGTTACTTTGGAGGGTCATATCTACAGAATAATAGAGGTAGTTCCAACTACTGTTCCACCTAAAAAGTGTCGCAAGGTAGTATCTCATACTGCAAAATTCAGCTTCTTCACAATCTGTTCAAAAGGGGAACATAAGGACACTGCAACCACTACAGCCTTGCCCCAAGCACTTTCTATCCAACAGAGGCAGGTCGACAAGGCTGCAACAAAGTGCAAAGATTCCTTCTGCACATCATCCTCTCATGTATCCCGACTTGTTGAACAGTCTCAACCTCAACAGGTTCATGATAGATTTTCAAAAACTGAGTAGCACGACGTCTCCAGCAAGACAAGCAGCTCACCAAGATGTAGATTCGACAAACACCTTTCCCTCTCCCCCGAGAACTCAATTCAATGGATACCATTGCTTCCTAAGGGGGGAGGATTGATCCCGATGGATATTGGTGGCCACCCACCTTTTCCAAATGGCTCAAAATAGTTTTCTGACAATTTTGGCAATTTACTATTTTTAGCAGGTTTTAACTTCTAGGGCCATTTTGAGGGCCCAAATGAAGGTTTTTCAATATAGAGGTTTTTAATGATATCCAAAGTCATAATTTATCCCCCAAAATGAATCTTCTCGATGATACCTTTCCAACAAGCTATCACATGCCTAAAACGGAGATCGTATGAAAAAGTTACGACCCCGAGAAGTTGATGTACTCACTTACCCAAACGTGGCCCACATGACTTTTGGTGCTTCATCTCCTAGAGTTAGGTTTTTGGATGTCTAGGGTTTTTGGCATTCCTACTTATTATAAAAAGGCCTTCAGAGCCTCATTGTAATCATCTTCTTGCGAATGCAAGTAGCCGTCACATCTCTTCTCAGAGATAAGCTTCCACCATTCTAATGAGTCTTTCACTCTGTATTTTTACAGTCTCTGTACATTTCTTTCATTAATAGAAATTGTGTATTACTATATCTCTGTTTTTATGGTTGCATCTCTGATATATTTCTATTATATTATTGGATATACGTGATATCTCTGTGCATTTCTTTATTATATCTCCGCTCTCATTTCGTGCTGAAAATAATCCGGATCAAACCTATTCTGACGGGTTTAATGGCTCTGTTAGTCAACTAGAGTCCTAAAAATAATAAAGGAAATGAAACTAATCTAAAATCTATGATTCTAACAAACGATATATTATTGACTAATGTTTATTAAAAAGAAATGTGAATATAAACAATCTATATACAAGTTACAAGGATTGCATGAAATTTTGCGAAAATGATTGTTTCATAAAGTTTCTGAATCAAATATGAACAACACTTCTTATTTTTTATTTTTTTTAAAGATATTAAAGAAATAAATACTAAATGAATACGATTGAAACAGTAACACAAAAAAAGTCAAAGCTAATTAATGTAATCATCGTTTCATTCATAAACAACTCTAAATAAAATAAAAGAATGCATCTACTAACCTCTAACTGATCAGTCAATTAAGTTTATCTTCCTATGTTGTATGAGCTCCTTCCTATATGTTTTTTAAGGGAAACCTATAACAAAACAATACTAACACTTCCAAAATGCATTCAAAGAAGTATTTGATATTGGGGTAAATTGATAACAACAAAAAGACATCTAATTAAAAAAGCATGTGATCTTAAGATGATCAAGATTTAAGAATGAGAGAAAACTCAGATGTGAATATTGATATTATCCAACATTTAACATTAAGAATAAATTCAAAAATAATCAAATGATAGATCAATCACACATAAAAATGGAATAAGAAATTATGGACAACATATAACATTTAACAGTATGAAAACACCATATGATGACAAGCTAAAGCTAAAATCAACCATAATAACATTTTCATAATACAACAGTAATGAAAGAACAACATGTAATAAGCATCACACAGGTGTAAAGCCAAATATGAATTGCTTTCCCATATTCTTTCTCAAAATCACATGCCCATATTATAGTCCTGGAAGATTTTTTGGGATAATAGATTCTTAAAGATTGAAAAAATTAATATATGAATGATAACAATTATCCATGTATTGATAAAAAAGACTAAATCTATTTAAATCAATGCATAATCAATTATTCAAAGAATATGAAGATATTATAATGAAAATAAAACCATTTTACTCACAGGACAAAAGCCATTAAACAATCGAAAATTTCATATTTTTCTTCGGAAATACTCGTCCATTCTCCATCCATTAATCCATTTGAAAAGAAGAAAAGTTTATAAAATAAATAATATAGAAAAGAGAAAGTATTAAAATCCTTCTCTCAATTTCTTGGATGCGTGGCTCTAATCTTTTTTATATATTTATACAATGAATGAACAGTCTCGGCATCACTATTAATTTCCACCACCTAAAATTTGTCTCGTAAAGGGACACAAATATCTCTGAAATCGTGCATTTGTTTGGGAAAATTTCTAAGCGAAAGGTAAAAGGGTCCATTTGGGAACTGGGTTTTCAACTGTGTCTTCAAATGCCTCACGGTTTGGCTACAATCAGTCCTGCAAGATTGCCCATCTGATCTTGATGCCTTTCCAAATTTTATATATTGTTGGTCATGAAATTATTTGTAGCAATCCAATATTATTTTTGGATCAATCATATTGAACGTATTTGGATAATAAAATCAATCCATCATCAGATCCATACCAAATAACTAATAATAGAAACCTGTAAAACAAAAAGAAACCTAAATTAATAACCTAAAAATTGTGAATAAAACAAAATCTAGAACAATAAAATAAAAAATGAATTTAAACTAACTATAAGTTCTAAACAAACAATGTTTATAATTTCCTTTCAAATGTGATCTCAAAATTCTAGAAGCTTCAAGTTAATGGAGAAGAGAAAAATCTAAATTTTGTGTTTTTATAAAATCAAACAAATGATAGATAATTTTTTTTTTTTATTATTATTTTTATTTTGAAATGAGATGCAAAATGAAAAAATGATTTAATTAATTAATATCACCAAATGATTTATGAAAATGAGAAACCAACCAAGATATTATTTGATGAAGTATTGAGCACATTATTCAAAATAGTCAAACTTGCTAATGAGCAAAAGAAGGAACACATAATCATAATTTAAACGAAAGTAAACAGTTGATAAAAATTAACTTTTTTGTTTAAACTAAAATTTTTATGCTCGTTTCTAAATTTTGATATATACTCTTGTAATGAATGTCTCATACTATAGTGAATGTCTTAAGTTTGTCTCAAAGCAAGCCAAGGTATGGAACTATTTGAAAAGGTTGATTATGTAGTTCATTATAATTATCAAGATTCTAATGGGGTCTCTTTAAATTTTGTAAAACTTTAGGGGGAGTTGTTGGGGCCCAACAAATGACGACTTACTGGGTGAAGTAGTTATCTATGATCTGGTAAGAATTCAATTCAAAAATAAAAGAATAAGACTTGAAAAAGGATTTAAGCTCCCTAAAATAAACTCACTCTGAGACCATATAGTATTAGGATAAGCTCAATGTTATAACTAGACAATATAATTTTCTTTGTAGGGGATTATAACTTGAAATAATGTCTTAATAAAAGAGTCATGATGTTTATAAAATAACTTCAATACCGTTGACAGAGCCACTACTGCCAGCAGACATCCATAGCCTCGACAGGGATGTCATTTAACCCACTCAAATGCTTTAATCCCATCCAATAGTTGTATCCACATGATGTATACTTCCATAGAAGTTAATTTAAAAAGATATACATGCTACCTCTTGACCCGACATTGCTTCGCTGCCAGTAGGCCTGTTCAGTACCCCGAGGAAGTTGTCTTGGTATCATGTGTGCATTTACCCACTGCTAGCGAGCCTGGTCAGTACCCCGACGGGTTTACACACACTTCCCACACTTAAGTGCTTTCAACCCTCTTATGCCACTTTTAAATAATAATTCAATTAAAGAGATTTCTTGATGACAAAGAGAGCGGGGTGGTACTGGAGGTTAATTGCAATATAGGTGAATAGTTTATCATGTTATTTATTTTCTTTCAAACTGTAAGTTTTATCATGGTTTAGAGATTTTAGATTTCCTTTAAGAAATCATCTAGAGAATGGGGAAGCACTTAAAAGTGATTCCTTAAGAATATGGATGGTGTAAAAGGTTTAAATATCATCGTAATTCTCAAAGATTTAAACCATATCTCTAGTGTAATACTCTGGAAAAGACAATTTGAGGACAAAATGATAGTGACAATTGACTTAAAAATCATTTTTTTGAGCTATATCTTAATATCATAACCTTTTTGAACTATTTCAATTTGCTTGAAAAACACAAGTCTTAAAATAAATGCTTCCTTCGACAATAGCTCTTTGATCAGAAATATATTGATTCAAAATAAGAAATAAGAAGAAAAATCATTCAAAGCAATCAAACAAAATAAAAAACACACAACAAACCAAATCAAATTTTATTAATGGGATTCAAAGTTAGAAGTACACAAAATCAAAACAACAAAAAAAAAAATTTTAGGAAACGATTTTGGCCAAAGATAAAATTGAGCTTTTGGATCCACTAGAATCTCATTGTAAAAAACGGAAGAACTAAATCATATAAAATATCATGTACGCGCAAGTTATTTTCTTAAGATAGTGATGCATGAGATGCTACTTTGACCAAGCATTATTATTAAAAATAAAAGAGACTAAAAGAAAATAGAAAAATCCTTATTAAGATGAGTGGAGTCCTACTCGTGGCACCTTGGGTCACGGTTGAATTGATAGTTCAAATTTACTTATCTCTTTACTTTCCATTTAAAATTTTCATGATGATACTGTGTTTTTGAAAAGAAATATTCAACGAAAAGCAGAGAGAAAAATATTTAAAGTGGACTTCCCTGACAACATTCATATTATGGTTCGCTTGGTGTGCCCACTTATGTTCACAACTGCATTATTACAAAGAGAAACACTAAGAAATAAAACTAAATGAAACCTACTCCTAAACCCACTCTAAACTACTAAAGAGATCAAAACACTAAGTAAAATCGTATTTCCAGTGCAGCCACAAAAGCATCTTCAATCCTGCATGGCATAGAAAATAAAAAATCAGAATAAAATAATGTAATATTTATAGATGCAAAAGAAATATGTCATGCTTACCTCCTATATATTCATTTAAAAACCAAACAAACACAACCTTACCATTCTTTTTAAACTTCTTGATGTACTAATCCTTCAACCATTCTGCAATCTTGTCGTGATATGGATCATAATGGCATGGAAGAGTGTAAGTAAGTTTGGAAAACTTGTCAATATTATGTGGACCTGACATAATCATCAACCAAGGCCGAAGTTCCCCACCCTCCTGACAATTCTCCAAGTGTTCATCAATTTCTTCACATAGAGGATCTAAAAAAATCATGTAATGCTTACTTCCTATATATTTAGCTAGAAACAAAACAAACACAACTTTATCTTTATTATGAAGATTTTTTAGATATGAATCTTCAAGCCATTCTAAGATCCTGTCATAAAAATTAGGAAGCAAACTATGAATTTGATGAAATGGATATATCAATGGGGAACACATCATAAGAGGATTCCTGACATCAATTATATTATTGGTTTGAATGCTTCCTTTGATGATATTGATCATTTCAAAATGTGAAGCATAAACATTAAAATTCGATCTAATCAAAGAACGAATAGAATATTTGATTTCCATACGAATAAGTGCATTGTCTTTTTCAACAATAAATCATGTAAAATCATCTTGCAACATGTTATTTTTCCATGCGAGTGACGAAAGTCAAAGAGCATCAAATCCAGCTTCATAAATGTTATGTTTGAAATTAATTTCACCAAATTTTGGCATATCGAAAAGATTTGATTGTTATGGCAAAGAGTAAGATACTATGGGTAAAGTATCAAGTCCACTAAAATCTAAGAAGAGATCAGGATATAAAGAGTAAGAGAAATAAAAAATGAGCACATGAAAAGAATATCTTGAGCTATGATATTTAACAATGGTATTCTCAAGACATTCCTCTTTACTTTCCTTAAAAATTTCACTCTGTTTTGGTGATAAATTTTTCAGCATAATATGATCATCTAAATTTGTCTCCTATATCATAGATAGTTCAAAACTTTCATGACAAACATGTAACATCCCGCTCTGGCGCACATACCAAACTTATTATTTGAGGACACTTGCTCGCAAGTGATATGGATTTATATGATGATAAAACTTTTCTTTCATTATGATGCATTGAGTTATATGACAGGATGTTTTTACTACCTTGGTGTAGACAGGTGCTGCTGACTCAGTTTCTTTGAGTGTGCAGGGTGTCGTACCTGGAGGATGCAGAGGCATCTGTGGAACTCCCTTGGACTCCGGATTGAGTCAGGGAGTTGGGTAGTTGAGTTGTTTCATTTACGATGATATTGTTTTGTTGATGATATGCTATTGATTTTATGATGTGTTGTTGACATAATCTGACAGGATGGTTGATGATGCAGGCTGATGACAGCTTGCCGACCGGACTCACATATGGAGTAAAGGGGCCACACACGAGTTCCAGAGAAATTTGGGGAGAGGTGTGGACAACAGCACTGCCACAACCTACTAGCACTCCCGCCGTGGCTCGAACTGTAGGTTAACGATTACCTAGTTCGAGAGGATCCACGATGCCATGAGGGCAGACTGCGATAGTCGCTCATGATGATTCTAAGGGGCGCGCAATAAGGCGGGGGCCTTATTCCTTAGAGCCCTTAGTCTCCC
>ML777267.1:413548-478448 GCA_009831015.1 Picea engelmannii
AAACCGGGCTTGAGCGTTGATTATGTGTCTTGGAGGTCCTAACCTTGCAGGGTAGGATGGGCGGGAGGTCAGTCGCTTTTAGCAGTCAGTTTTGCTTGTCATATGATCATCATTCATGCCTGTGGTTACGTATCGTGCATCCTGGTCATATTCTTATGTACATCCTAGTTGCATCGCATCGTCGTCAGGTGGCGACGCAGAGTCGAGTAGACTATAGTTGTCTCCTTGTACACACGAACACACACACTTCAAAAAAAAAATTTGCACCTATCTCTAGAATGATTGTCGTAACGAGGAAGTTCGTTACATATGGTATCAGAGCGGGTTCGACCCGCGACTTGGGATTCACTACGGGTTCCGTTGACATGATGGTATTGATTATTCTGTTGCTGATTGAGTTGTTTGCCTGTGTGCAGGTCATCATGGTTAGAGGACACCGTGGAGGCAGACGACGGGGTGCTAGGGGAGGAGGCGCGACGCCTCCAGCAGCATCCACACCTGAGGGGTCTAACCCCCAGGGAGGTGAGCAGGTCCTTGGATAGGAGCAGATCGCAGTGGCCGATGTGGTGGGGATGATGAGATCTTTCCAGCGCATGTCTGAGGCGCTAATCGGCAGATTAGACAGAGATGAGGCCAGGGCGCCGACACCTGCAGAGGTTCCGCCGCGCGCACCGGCCGTTACTGGCAGTATTCACCACGAACTCGAGAAGGTGAAATTTCCCGAGTTCTTTGGTGCCCCGGATGGCGCCGCCGCCGAGGCATGGTTGGAGAATATGGCGATGTGCTTCGCACTTCGCGACTATACCTCCAACATGAAGGTCCACAGATGATATTTCTTGTGGATAAGGTATGATTTGTAGATGAGGGTTTAAGGTTTCTTCTTCCAATTGCAGATCTACATATCTAATCAGTTTCATTGGAATGTTAGAATGATTAAGATCATTTTCGTCACCTAAGTGTTCTTCAATAACTGAATATAAGTACTGATTAGAGAAAGGGTTAGAAGAATATGGACATTCATCTTGACCCAACATCAAATCTTCTTCCACAATCGTCGAGGACTAAGTATACAATGATTCAGAGGAAAAACCAATTTGATTTTTAGTAAGAACATTTACAATAGATTCTACCTCCCTTGCTTGTTCAAAATCTTCGGATGGATTCCTCTCATCGTGCGAACAAAATTCTTCTCACAATTGAGTGATAGGATTTGTAACAAATTCATCATTCATGATTGAATATGACTAGATGAAAGGGATGCAAGCATCATAAAGGAGATTTAGTACAAATGACATGTCATCAAGATTAAATTTACAGAGAACATGATGGATTCTTGTTGAAAAGTCTTCTGGAGATGAATTGTCATTGATTAATAAAGTCTAAAATTCTTCACATAACTGATTGTAATCATATTTTTCAAAAGAATCTAAAAACTCATCTACAAACTGAAACCAATCAATAATGTGATATGATGGAAAAGACTCAAACCAACGTTTAATCCGACCCCTAAAAGTAAAAGAGAACAATCTACATAAAACCTTTAAATCAGAAATGTCATATGTGATGCACTTACACCAAAACTTGTAACGATGGTCTTTTGTAGACACATTCCCCCCACCATCAAAGGTGAGTTTGGACAAGAGAGAAACTATCTCATTGGGAATATCAGGTAATGAGAAGTGGAAAACATGTTTCAACATAATGATTTGGGGAGACATGGGGAATTAAATACATTCAAAACAAAGACTCCTACAAGGTGATCTTGTCACTCTTGTCTGCCTTCTAGTGCATTTAAAGATGACACAGAAGAAAAGTTTATAAATCTGGAATTATGACAGGATGAGGGGTAAAACATTTAATCATTAAATTTACCTCTGCCCTCCTTCTAGCTCCATTTGTTGACGGACAAATTTGACATGCCGTCAACTGGAAGAATAGATCCGGTCCGAGGTTGTCTAAATAACCCAAGTCGTTTGGTGTAACCTATTCTGACGGGTTTAATGGATATGTTAGCCAACTAGGGTCCTAAAAATAATAAATGAAATGAAACTAATCTAAAATCTATGATTCTAACAAACGATATATTACTAACTAATGTTTATTAAAAATAAATGTGAATATAAACAATCTATATACAGGTTACAAGGTTTGCATGAAATTTTGCGAAAATGATTGTTTGATAAAGTTTTTGAATCAAATATGAACAACACTTCTTTTTGGTTTATTTTTTAAAATATATTAAACAAATAAATACTAAATGAATACGATTGAAATAGTGACACAAAAAAAATCAAAGTTAATTAATGTAATCATTATTTCATTCATAAACAACTCTAAATAAAATAAAAGAATGCATCTGCTAACCTCTAACTGATCAGTCAATTGAGTTTATCTTCTTGTGTTGTATGATCTCCTCCTGTACTTTTGTTAAGGGAAACCTATAAAAAAACAATACTAGCACTTCCAAAATTCATTCAAAGAAGTATTTGATATTGGAGTAAATTGATAACAACAGAAAGACATTTAATTAAAAAATCATGTGATATTAAGATGATGAATATTTAAGAATGAGAGAAAACTCAGATGTGAATATTTGTATTATCCAACATTTAACATAAAGAATAAATTAAAAAATAATCAAATGATAGATCAATCACACATAAAAATCGAATAAGAAATTATGGACAACATATAACATTTAACAGTATGAAAACACCATATGATGACAAACTAAAGCTAAAATCAACCATAATAACATTTTCATAATACAACAATAATGAAAGAACAAAATGGAATAAACATCACATAGTTCTAAAGCCAAATATGGATTCGTTTCCATATTCTTTTTCAAAATCACATGCCCATACTGTAGTCCTGGAAGAAGTTTTTGGATAATAGATTCTTAAAGATTGAAAAAATTAATATATAAATGATAACAATTAGCCATGTATTGATACAAAATACTAAAGCTATTTAAATCAATGCATAATCAATTATTAAAAGAATATGAAGATATTATAATGAAAATAAAACCATTGTACTCATAGGACAAAAGCCAGTAAGCAATCTCAAATTTCATGTTCCTCTTCAGAAATACTCGTCCATTCTCCAAAAATTCGAACCATTCGTTATTCCATTTGAAAAAAAGAAAATTTTACAAAATAAATAATATACAAAAGAGAAAGGATTAAATCCTCCTCTCAATTTCTTGGATGTGTGACTCTGATCTTTCTCATATATTTATATAATGAATGAACAGTCTGGGCGTCATTATTAATTTTCGGCACCTGAAATTTTCCTCGTAAAGAGACACAAATATCTCTCAAATCGTGAACTTGTTAGGGAAAATTTCTAAGAGGAAGTTAAAAAGGTCCATTTGGGAAATGGGTTTTAAACCGTTTCTTCCAAATCCTCACGGTTTGTCTGCAATCAGTCCTGTAAAATCGCATATCTGATCTTGACACCTTTCTACATTTTATCTGTTGTTGCTCATTAAATTATTTGTAGCAATCCAATATTATTTTTGGATGAATCATCTTTAACGTATTTGGATAATAAAATCAAGCCATGATCACATCCATACCAAATAACTAATAATAGAAACCTCTTAAACAAAAAAAAATAAAAATTGTGAATAAAACAAAATCTAGAACAATATAATAAAAAATGAATTTAAACTAACTATAAGTTCTAAACAAACATTGTTTACACTTTCCTTTCAAATATGATCTCAAAATTCTAGAAGCTTCAAATTAATGGAGAAGAGAAAAATATTAATTTGGTATTTTACAAAATCAAACAAATGATAGATAATTCTTTTTTATTATTATTATTTTTATTTTGAAATGAGATGCAAAATGAAAAAAGAATTTAATTAATTAATATCACCAAATGATTTTAAAAAAATGAGAAACCAACCAAGATATGATTTGATGAAGTATTGAACACATTATTGAAAATAGTCAAACTTGCTAATGAGCAAAAGAAAGAACAAATAATCATAATTTAAACGAAAGTAAATAGTTGATAAAAATTAACCTTTTTGTTTAAATTAAGATTTTTATGCTCTTTTCTAAATTTTGACATATACTCTTGTAATGAATGTCTCATACTATAGTGAATGTCTTAAGTTTTTCTCAAAGCAATCCAAGGTATGAAACTATTTGAAAAGGTTGATTATGTAGCTCATTATAACTATCAAGATTCTAATGGGGGCCCTTTAAATTTTGTAAAACTTTAGAGGGAGTTTTTGAGGCCCAACACACCGGAAATGGCATGACAAACACTATCCCCCTAGGATAGTTTCACTAACAAATTCACTAATATTCATCTGATTATTCCACAATTAAGCATGGGTTCTCCAACCATACTTCTAGGTTAACTCAATCGTAAAGCATCTTTCCGTGAGGGATTTCACCATAAGGGGACCAGTTTGGAGTTTATCCATTTGTACACCTTATCAACCATAATAAGAGAATAATGAATCATATTTACATCAACCCAACTATGCATCATATCAACGAATATGATTCCACTTGTCATCTATCCATTCACATTAAGAAAAATACATATTACATTGGCATTCTATGAAAATACATTGTTCATTTGACATCATTCATTAATCAATCACTTGACATCAATCATTTGACATCAATCAATTACTTGACATCAATCAATCAAACCTTTGGCATCAATGACAACATGATCCAACAATCTCCCCCTTTTGAATTGATGACAATACCAACATTGATGCCAATACCAATCATTGCTGTCAACATGTAGACAAGGCATACTCTACATAAACATTTATTAATCACACCAATGTGACTATCTCTGCCCCTTTGACATCAATGGAAAAGGGTCATTCTCCCCTTGTGTAGCATCCCTCTCTGGCGCATCGAGAAAACTTATTCTTTAAGGGCACTTTCTCGCAAGTGATCTGGACTTTTATGATAAGAAAACATTTATCCTTGATTATGATGTGATATGATAGATGACATGATGTTTTACTGCTTTGACACGGACAAGTGCTATTGACTCGGTTTTACTGAGTGTGCAGGGTTTTTGACCTTGAGGATGCAGAGGCATTGACGGGACCCCTTGGACTCCGGATCGAATCAGGGAGTGTGCTTTGGGGTTGATTGTTTACTGTGATTTTAGTATATTTGATTTGATGATATGATGTGGAATTATCATGATACGATTGTTGATGATGCAGGCTGACGATAGCTTGTCGACCAGACTCACATATGGAGTAAAGGGGCCACACACAATTTTCAGAGAGGTTGAGGGAGAGGTGTGGAAAATAGCCCTACCACAGCCTACTAGCACTCCTGCCGTGGCTCGAACTGTAGGTTAACGATTACCTAGTTCGAGAGGATCAACGATGCCGTGAGGGCAGACTGCGACAGTTGCTCACGATGATTCTAAGGGGTGAGAAATAAGGCCGGGGCCTTATTCCTTAGAGCCCTTAGTCTCCCACAAGTTCACCTGGTGGAGTGTTGACTCCAGGGGTTATTAATGTCTACCAATCGGTCAAGTTGGCGAGCGACACCCTTGGAGCACGTGGTGCATCCTGAACGGCACGTCACACAAAATAAACACAAGAATCGAGTGGAACCCTTGGAGCACGTGGTGCATCCTGAAGGGCACATTGCGTAAAATAAACACAAGAAGCGAGTGGCACCCTTGGAGCATGGGGTGCATCCTGAAGGGCACGTTGTGCAAAAGAAACGAATGAGGCGAGTGGCACCCTTGGAGCACGTGGTGCGTCCTGAAGGGCACGTCGCATTGATGTTGATGAAGGAACAAACGTAGATGGCCCTAAGACATTTAACACATTAAGAAATTCTTAAGCTACTTCCCTAATTAAATGTCACCTAGTTTAGAATCTATGTCCTAAGTCTAAACCTTCTCAGGGTAAAATTTTGTCTAACCTTAAGAACAGACCCTAGAAAAATAAAAATAAAAATTTAAACTAAAAACCACTTAAGTAATAGTTTTAGTCTTCATAAATTTTTGGGGTAAAATGAAGAGAGTATTAATTTAATTAAAATACATGGTTTTAAATTGTAAATAAGAAATAAATTATTTAAATTGTGAAAGCGTAAAAAGATTTTAAATTAATAATAAAAGGAAAAGAGTAAAACGCGCAACTGCCATTTTGGCTATATTTAAACGAGGAAAGAAGGAAAAAATAAAAATTAGGAAACTAAGAATTGGAGGAAACATAATAAAGGAAAGAAGGGAACTTATGGTAAAAAGAGAGGTCAACATAGTAAGGAATCTGCAATTAAGAACATTCTAAAATGAACTAAATTAGCAACGTCTTTTTAGTGAAAATATTTAAACCTGAAGGGGAATCTAGGAACACCTAGGAGAAATTATAGGAGCAACTCTAGGCGGGTGAGGGAAATGAGTCATTTAATAAATTAAAGAAAATAAGTTTTGAAGGAAAGTGGGGGATGAATGACACTTGTACGATGGAGAAATTTTAGATGATTTCATTAAAACTTAAATTAAAAATGGATTTAGGGAAAGTTTGAAGGTCTAAAACTCTATAAAAGAAAGGGAAGAGAAGGAAGAAGGGGATCGGTTGTTAGCGTAACATTACGCTGCCAAAATTGTGACTTGACTGATTACTTGTGGAGAGTTGGGATTTTCCATCTTGGATAGGAGTGGTAGCTCGTCCTTGCGAGGCGAGTTGGGAAGCTAGATGTACCATCTGGATTGTGTGTCTCCCCTTTGCGACTCGAGGGGCTAAGGGGGAAGCATAGTACCCCTAGAAATTGACTGGGAGGTACCAGTGTAGTCTCGACGGTCGGCGAGGGGAGCGGCACGGAGAAAGAGCGGTACAGAGCGCACGGTCATCATTTGAGGCGGGAGTTAAGGAAACAATATGTTTTTCATTTTGCATGATAGAAGGTATTAGGACCTTGGCCCTCTCTTATTGTTATCAACATTTTTGTATTAGCATTGTGAGATGAAAAATACTTAACTTCAATCTGCTTGGGTTCTTGTTGGATTGATTGGTTTTCTTGCCTTGTTCTTCGACGATTGAAATTGTGTTATAGTTATAAAATATTTCTTCTTACTCTGTTGTTTCATGTCAGTTGGGATAAAAGAGATTTTATGGCTGTGTGTATATATGACTGCGGGCGTTTTATATCATTGTGGGCATATTACACATTACAATGGGCGTTTTTATGTTAATGGGGGCGTTTTATATCACTGTGGGCGTAATACACATTACAGTGGGAGTTTTTATGTTAATCGGGGCGTTTATATCGCTATAGGTGTATTACACATTACAGTGGGCATTTTTATGTTAATGGGGGTGTTTTACACCACTGTGGGCGTTTATATATTACAGTGGGCATATTTATATTGATGTGGGCGTTTTTATATGACTGTGGGCGTTTATAAATTTCTGTGGGCGTTTTTATATGACTGTGGGTGTTTATAAATTTTTGTGGGCGTTTTTATATTGATGTGGGCATTTTTATATGACTGTGGGCATCTATAAATTTTTGTGGGCGTTTTTATATTGATGTGGGCATTTTTAGATGACTGTGGGCGTTTATAAATTTTTGTGGGCGTTTTTATATTGATGTGGGCATTTTTATATTACTATGGGTGTTTTCTATTACTGTGGGCATTTTTTATATCACTGTGGGCATTTTTGTTTTTGTAAATTTAGATCTGAGAATTCGTTCTGGCAATAGTTGTATGGGAATTTTTCGTTTTTGTAAATTTAGATCTGAGAATTCATTCTCGCAATTGTTGTATGGGCATTTTCGGTTTTGTAAAATTAGATCTAAGAATTCGTTCTGGAAATAGTTGTATGGGCATTTTCGTTTTTGTAAATTTAGATCTGAGAATTCGTTCTGGTCTTATTATGGCTATATTGGCTTCCTTCTTGAGATTTTTACTTGTTTATTGGTGAATTTGAATTTATGATTTATCCATTGAAAAAGAGAGCTAGTCAATAGCGTAGATCAATCAACACGTTTCAGGTTCCAGAACTCACCCTATAGATTCTCTGCCTTTCGTTGGTTAATTAAAATATATATATATGGTTATTCTTTTTAATGAATGTCTTATTATGTTCTTAATTAAATCTTATTCTTAAGTGTTTAGTTACCACCGTATCAATTCATTATTGTTGCCGTTTAAGTGTAAATCATTCCATTACTATTAGTTGAGTTCCTTTATTTCATTGTGGACATAATTAATTATTATAGATGAAACATGAATAAGTATAACACTTAGTCATGATGATTACTATTGAAGCAATGCTCGGTTGATAATGGTATAGGGTTTTTATTGATAATTTGTCAAATTGACCGGTGATATAGAGTTGTCTCATTTTCTATGGTTATAATGGAGTAGATCTATCTTTTTCCTTCCATAGAGTATTAATATTTTATAAATCCTGTTGATTGTGAAAGTTGTTGTAACAAATGTTATTTGGAGATAAAGGTACTTCTGAAGGTGTTCCTTTTTACTGCCACCGTTGTAAGTTATTGATAACATAAAATTTGTAATATTTCGTTAATTATGGATTTATGATTAGGGCGTGTCGAGACAATTAATGGTTCATAATCATTGTCAATCAAATTACAATCTTAGATCATCGAATGAATGTTAATGTAAATTTTACCATGATTGCGTCAATAATATTAGTATATGTCGTTAATTATCGGTCTATGATTAAAGATGAATGTTAATTATTGCGTTAATGACAATTGGAACTATTCAATAAATTCATGATTGTAACTAATGACTGATTATCTTGTTAACTATTAAACCAGTCTTAGTTCAGACTTGCAGAATAAGGTCCCTTGAATGATGTTTAGAGGGTACCTTGATGACGAATCATGATCTAAGAGTTGCCGATTGGAATGGCCTTAAGACTCTTCTAGGTTGTAGTCCATTGTTAAATTAATGTTGTACTTGGTTGTAACCATTATTTGATTGGTCTGTTTGTGTCGGGCGGGATGTAGACACCTCCATGTTCCTCAAAACAGTCGCCAACCCTGATACCTTAAATGGTTAAAATCGATGGGAACTTGGGCTTGAGCGTTGCTTATGTGTCTTGGAGGTCCTAACCATTGCAGGGTAGGACGGGTGGGAAGTCAGTCTTATTTTTTAGTCAGTCTTACTTATTGTCGATTGATCATCGTTAATTGCATGCAGTCACTTGTTGTGCGTCTTATGTCATCTTGTTGTGTTCATCGTGGTTTGCATCTTATTCATTTTCGGGTGGCGATGTAGAGTCGAATGTGTTTATTTCTCTTGCACATGTGCGCACACACCTGTAAAAAAATATATATATACATAAAAAAATTGCACTTGTTATGAGAGGTTGTCGGTGTAACGAGGAGGATCGCTACATGTGGTATTAGAGCAAGGTTCGACCCGTGACTTGGGATTCTCTATGGCTTTCGTTGACATGATTTGATTTGATTATACTATTATCGATCAAGTTGATTATGTGCATGAAGGTAATCATGGTTAGAGGATGTCGCGGAGGCAGACGACAGGGAACTAGGGGAGGAGGCGCGACGCCTCTAGTGGAACCCACACCTGAGGGGTCTAACCCCCAGGGAGACGAGCAGGTTCTCGGACAGGAGAGGATAGCATTTGGCGATTTTTTTGGAATGATGAGATGTTTCCAGCGCATGTCCGAGGCACTAATCAACCATTTGGACAGAGATGAGGCTAGGGCACCGACACCCGCTGAGGTTCTGCTACGCGCACCGACCGTTGCTGGTAGAATTCACCTGGAACTCAAGAAGGTCAAATTTCCCGAGTTCTTGGGTGCCCCGGACGGTGCAGCCGCCGAGGCATGGTTGGAGAACATGGCGATGTGCTTCACACTTCACAATTATACCTCCAACATGAAGGTCCGCATGGTGGTCTTTCAACTGAAGGGGAGCGCTCTTCTATGGTGGAAGATGCTCCTGTCACAGCTGAACATGGTCATCAAAGACGTGTCATGGGAACTGTTCGAGGAATGGTTCTGAGATAGGTATCTTTAAGAGGAATTCATTGAGCGTTAGCTCAATGAGTTCAACGCCTTAAGACAGGGAGGTCGTACAGTGCTCGAGTACGAGGCATGTTTTATGGAGCTGCTCCGGTATGCTCCACACCTTAACACAGAAAAACTTAAGGTCAACAGGTTCGTGTGTGGCCTTAACGACAACCTACGTGCAAAGGTTAGGATCTTGATTCCTTAAACCTTGCACGATGTCATCCAGAAGGCCCTCATAGCAAAAGAGGATATTATCAGTGGGGGCCAGACTAGGACTCCAACAAGACCAGCAGGGCAGGTTTCATCTGGGACACCGCAGCATCAGACTCCAACGAGACATACACTAGGATATCATGGCTTCTAGAGGGGATCCACCTTCACTACACCCTGGTGACCGCCGCCTTAGCAACGAACACCTTATCGGGGACCACAGCATCCGCAGCAGCGTCGCCCGCAGCAGCAACAGTTTAGGCCTGTTCAGCAGAACATACCAGGTTTCCAGGCCAGTGGGCTGTCATATTTTACTTCGAGTACCAGGACTACTAGGCCAAAGAAGGGGTGTTGGACGTGTGGGGAGCCACACTACTAGCACGACTGTCCTGTGGAGAGGACCAGAGCATCCGAATCAGCCGGACCCGCTACAATAGGACATATGGGAAAGGCCCATCGGATTCATGTAGCGGTGAATAACCGCCAGGCAGAGCACCAGTCAACTGTGCTCGAGACGACAGGTACCATCACTGACCAGAACCTTAGTGTTTGATAGATCCCGGTGCTACTGAGATTTTCATTTCTGGTGCAACGCTAAAAAGGATTAAGGTAAAGACAGTCAAACAGGATGAGTTTAGCTTCGTAGAGATGGCTTCGGGAGCCAAACAGAAGGTTGGAGGAAAGGTTATAGGATGTGCCCTTAACCTGGGAGAGTTTGTCACGAGGACGAACTTGTACGTCAAAATATTAGGATCTTATGACATCGTGATTGGTATCGATTGGTTGGAATCGCATGAGGCGATACTCAACTACATGACGAAATGGTTGAGCTTGGTTGATGACGAAGGACAAAGATGTGTAATTGTAGGACAGAACCAGGGAGTTTCCCTAAGGTTCGTCTCTTCCTTACAGTTATGAAAGAGTATGTGCAAGGGGTGCAAGATTTATGCAATCCTTGCGCTAAATGAAAAGGGAGTAGCAGAAGGTCTCGAACACCTTCCGGTGGTGAAGAATTTTGCAGACGTATTTCCAGAGGAGTTACCTGGGATGCCGCTGGAAAGGGAATTGGAGTTTACCATAGACCTGAAACCGAGGACTGAACCGATAGCAAGAATTCCTTATCAGATGTCGACCCTGGAGTTGCAAGAGTTGAAAATGTAACTAAAGGATTTGCTGGACCTGGGACTGATACGTCCTACTGTATCACCGTGGGGTGCGCCGGTTATTTTCATACAAAAAAGGATAGATCGTGGAGGCTTTGCATTGACTACTGTCAACTAAACAAGGCCACAATCAAGAATCAGTATCCCTTGCCGAGAATTGATGATCTGTTCGATCAAATGAAGGGTGCGACGATGTTCTCCAAGATCGATTTGTGATCAAGGTATCACCAGTTATGGATCAAGGAGGATGATGTCCCTAAGACCACTTTTAAAATGAGGTTTGGACATTACGAGTTTACTGTTTTACTGTTTGGATTGACAAACACCCCAAGAGTATTTATGAGTTTGATGAATGGGGTGTTCCCTGAATACTTGGACAAGTTCGTCCAAGTATTCATTGACGATATTTTGATATACTCTCGGATGACGGAGGAGCATGACAAGCACTTGCGCTTGGTACTACAGTGCCTGTGAGAGCACAAATTGTATGGGAAGTTGTCCAAATGCTCTTTTTATCAATCGAGGATTCAATACTTAGGGCATGTCATCTCTGGCGAAGGCATTGTCGTGGATCCAGCCAAGGTTGAGGCTACTATGGAATGGCCTGTGCTGACGAATGTCACAGAAGTGCGTAGCTTTATGGGTTTAGCAAGATATTATCGACGGTTTGTCGAGGGATTTTCGAAGATAGCAAATCTGATCACAAAATTGCAGAAGAAAAACAAGAAGTTTGTTTGGACTGAGAAATGTGCGGAAGAATTTCGGAGGCTAAAAGAGTTTTTGATGACAACACCGATACTAAAGGTCCCTGACATGGACATGGACTTCTTGGTATGCACAGACGCATCCAAGGAAGGCTTAGGTGGAGTCTTGATGCAAGACGGACGAGTAATCGCTTACATTTCGAGGAAACTGAGAAGGCATGAGGAGAACTAGGCGATGCACAATTTGGAGTTATTATCCTTAGTATATTCCTTGAAGGTTTGGAGACACTACCTTGTTGGACAAAAATTTGAACTAAAAACTGATCATTGTGGACTACAACACATTTTTACGCAAAGCGACCTGAACGTGCGACAACGACGTTGATCAAAATTGCTTAGTGAGTGCAACTTTGAGATTACTTACATAAAGGGAATAGTGAACCGAGTGGCGGATTCTTTGAATCGGAGACCACGCATCTTTACGGTGTTGCCTCTTCAGACAAATCTATGTGAGAAGATTCTCACTTTACAGCGTGACGATGACTGGTACAAGGAGGTAGAGGGTTTTATTGGACAAAACACAGTGATGGTACCACGATACGAGGGATTTTCATTTGATAGCGATGGTTTATTGAGTTTTAAAAGTCGGATTTACGTACCGCCAAATGACGAGTTGAGGATGTTGATCCTAAGCGAGGCTCATAGAGCAGTTTACATGGCTCACCCAGGAGTCACGAAGATGAGGGCAGACCTTAAGCCCTTATACCTTTGGAAGGGAATGAAGGCCGACATAGTCAACTATGTGGCCAAATGTCTAGAGTGTCAGCAGGTAAAGGCTAAGCATAGACACCCAACAGGATTACTTCAACCCCATGCCATCCCGGAATCGAAATGGGAGGTTATTTCGATGGATTTTATTGTTGGATTGCCACTGATGGCAAGGAGACATGACTCGATTTTCATACTAGTAGACACTCTGACGAAGAGTGCTCACTTTATTCCTATGCGTACAACGTATTAGGCACCTGACATAGCTAGAGTATTCTTCAGTGAGATTTTGAGGCTTCATGGCGTGCCTAAGAATATTATATCCGATCGAGGATCAGTGTTTACTGGATGATTTTGGACGAGTTTCCAAGAGGCCTTGGGAACCCAACTTAATTTTAGTACTGCGTATCACCCAGAGACTGATGGACAGAACGAACGAATGAACCAAACCTTGGAGGACATGTTTTTCATGTATGTGATGGGCCAACAAAAGCATTGGGAGGAATTTTTGCCACTAGTAGAGTTCGCTTACAACAATAGTTACCAAAGCACCATTAAGATGGCGCCTTTCGAGTTTCTTTACAGGCGCCCGTGTCGGATGCCCTTGAGTTGGGATCGGCTTGAGGATAGGGTTCTGGTGGGACCAGAAGTGATCCAGGAAATGGAAGAGAAAATGCAAACCATAAGACAAAGGATTAAAGAAGCGCAGGATCGACATAAGAGTTATGTCGATGCGCACTGAGTCGACCGTAGTTACGAGGTCGGTGATCAAGTCTTCTTGTGGGTTAAACCACATAAGATTTCGATCAAGTTTGGAAAGAGAGATAAACCCTCTCCTAGGTTCGTGGAACCTTTCAAGATTGTGGAGAGAAAGGGGCCCATGGCCTATCGACTAGCCTTGCCTGATTCCTTGAAGCATATGCATGATGTTTTTCATGTATCTGTTTTGAGACACTATATTAGTGATCATACACATGTGATTGACATGAGTTCCTTGCAGGTATTGGATGAAGGGGTTCTCACGGCTAAGCCTGTCCACATCGTAGATCACCGTGTTTGACAATTACAACGTCGAACGGTAGATCAGGCCAAGGTCCAGCGGGACCATTATAGTCCGCACTCGGCGACCTGGGAGGACGCATATGATATGTGCCAGCAATTTCCATTTTTGTTTGATAGATAGACTTATGATACTGTGATACACTTATTTCGGCATTTATACTATGAAACTTTGGGACGAAGTTTATACCAAGAGGGGGTGTATGTAACATCCCTCTCTGGCGCACCAAGAAAACTTATTCTTTGAGGACACTTGCTCACAAGTGATCTGGACTTTTATGATAAGAAAACATTTATCCTTGATTATGATGCGATATGATAGATGACATGATGTTTTACTGCTTTGACATGGACAAGTGCTATTGACTCGGTTTTACTGAGTGTGCAGGGTTTTTGAACTTGAGGATGCAGATGCATTGACGGGACCCCTTAGACTCCAGATCGAGTCAGGGAGTGTGCTTTGGGGTTGATTGTTTACTATGATTTTAGTATATTTGATTTGATGATATGATGTGGACATGTTATGATACGATTGTTGATGATGCAGGTTGACGATAGCTTGCCAACCAGACTCACATATGGAGTAAAGGGGCCACACACGATTTCCAGAGAAGTTGAGGGAGAGGTGTGGACAAAATCCCTACCACAGCCTACTAGCACTCATGTCGTGGCTCGAACTGTAGGTTAACGATTACCTAGTTCGAGAGGATCCATGATGTTGTGAGGGAAGACTGTGACAGTTGCTCACGATGATTATAAGGGGTATGCAATAAGGTGGGGGCCTTATTCCTTAGAGCCCTTAGTCTCCCACAAGTTCACCAGGCAGAGTGTTGACTCCAGGGGTTATTGATGTCTACCAATCAGTCAAGTTGGCGAGTGGCACCCTTGGAGCACGTGGTGCGTCCTGAAGGGCACATCGCGTTGATGTTGATGAAGGAACAAACCTAGATGGCCCTAAGACATTTAACACATTAATAAATTCTTAAGCTACTTCCCTAATTAAATGTCACCTAGTTCAGAATCTAAGTCCTAAGTCTAAAACTTCTCAGGGTAAAATTTTGTCTAACCTTAAGAACAGACCTTATAAAAATAAAAATAAAAATTTAAACTAAAAACCACTTAAGTAATAGTTTTAGTCTTCATAATTTTTTGGTGTAAAATGAAGAGAGTATTAATTTAATTAAAATGCATGGTTTTAAATTGTAAAGAAGAAATAAATTATTTAAACTGTGAAAGTGTAAAAAGATTTTAAATTAATAATAAAAGGAAAAGAGTAAAACGCACAACTGCCATTTTGGCTTTATTTCAAAGGGGAAAGAAGGGAAAAATAAAAATTAGGAAACCAAGAATTGGAGGAAACATAATAAAGGAAAGAAGGGAACTTATGGTAAAAAGCGAGGTCAACATAGTAAGGAATCTGCAATTAAGAACCTTCTAAAATGAACTAAATTAGCAACGTCTTTTTAGGGAAAGTATTTAAACCTGAAGGGAAATCTAGGAACACCTAGGAGAAATTATAGGAGCAACTCTAGGTGGGTGAGGGAAATGAGTCATTTAATAAATTAAAGAGAATAAATTTTAGAGGAAAGTGGGGGATGAATGACACTTGTACGATGGAGAAATTTTAGATGATTTCATTAAAACTTAAATTAAAAAGGGATTTAGGGAAAGTTTCAAGGTCTAAAACTCTATAAAAGAAAGGGAAGAGAAGGAAGAAGGGGATCGGTTGATAGCGTAACGTTACACTACCGGAATTGTGACTTGACTGATTACTTGTGGAGAGTTGGGATTTTCCAGCATGGATAGGAGTGGTAGCTCGGCCTTGCGAGGCAAGCTGGGAATCTAGACGTACCATCTGGATTGTGTGTGGCCCCTTTGCGGCTCGGGGGGCTAAGGGGGAAGCAGAGTACCCCTAGCGATTGGCTGGGAGGTACCGGTGTAGTCTCGACGGTCGGCGAGGGGAGCGACACGGAGTAGGAGTGGTATGGAGCGCGTGGTCATGATTCGAGGTGGTAGTTAAGGAAACGATATGTTTTTCATTTTACATGATAGAAGGTATTAGGACCTTGGCCCTCTCTTATTGTTATCATCATTTTTGCATTAGCATTGTGAGATGAAAAATACTTAACTTCAATCTGCTTGGGTTCTCGTTGGTTTGATTTGTTTTCTTACCTTGTTCTTCGACGATTGAAATTGTGTTACAGTTATAAAATATTTCTTCTTACTTTGTTGTTTCATGTCGGTTGGGATAAAATAGATTTTATGGCTGTGTGTATATATGTCTGGGGGAGTTTTATATCACTGTGGGAATATTGCACATTACAGTGGGAATTTTTACGTTAAATGGGGGCATTTTAAATCACTATGGGCGTAATACACATTACAATGGGCGTTTTTATGTTAATGGGGGCGTTTATATCACTGTGGGCGTATTACACATTACAATGGGCATTTTTATGTTAATGGGGGCGTTTGACACCACTGTGGGCATTTATATATTACAGTGGGCGTATCTATATTGATGTGGGCATTTTTATATGACTGTGGGCGTTTATAAATTTATGTGGGCGTTTTTATATGACTGTGGGCATTTATAAATTTCTGTGGGCGTTTTTATATTGATGTGGGAATTTTTATATGACTGTGGGCGTCTATAAATTTCTGTGGGCATTTTTATATTGATGTGGGCATTTTTAGATGACTGTGGGTGTTTGTAAATTTCTGTGGGTATTTTTATATTGATGTGGGCATTTTTATATTGATGTGGGCGTTTTTATATTACTATGGGTGTTTTCTATTACTATGGGCATTTTGTATATCACTGTGGGCATTTTTGTTTTTGTAAATTTAGATCTGAGAATTCGTTCTGGCAATAGTTGTATGGGCATTTTTCGTTTTTGTAAATTTAGATCTGAGAATTCATTCTGGCAATAGTTGTAAGGGCATTTTCGGTTTTGTAAAATTAGATCTGAGAATTCATCCTGGCAATAGTTGTATGAGCATTTTCGTTTTTGTAAATTTAGATCTGAGAATTCGTTGTAGTCTTATTATGGCTATATTGGCTTCCTTCTTGAGATTTTTACTTGTTTATTGGTGAATTTAAATTTATGATTTATCCATTGAAAAAGAGAGCTAGTCAATAGCATAGATCATTCAACACGTTTCGGGTTCCAGAACTCACCCTATAGATTCTCTGCCTTTCGTTGATTAATTAAAATATATATATTTGGTTATTCTTTTTAATGAATGTCTTATTATGTTCTTAATTAAATCTTATTCTTAAGTGTTTAGTTACCACCGTATCAATTCATTATTGTTGTCGTTTAAGTGTAACTCATTCCATTACTATTAGTTGAGTTCCTTTATTTCATTGTGGACATAATTAATTATTATAAATGAAACATGAATAAGTATAACACTTGGTCATGATGATTATTTTTGAAGCAATGCTCGGTTGATAATGGTATAGGGTTTTTATTGATAATTTGTCAAATTGATTGGTTATATAGAGTTGTCTCATTTTCTATGGTTATAATGGAGTAGATCTATCTTTTTCCTTCCATAGAGTATTGATATTTTATATATCCTGTTGATTGCAAAAGTTGTTGTAACAAATGTTATTTGGCGATAAAGGTACTTCTGAAGGTCTTCCTTTTTACTGCCACCGTTGTAAGTTATTGATAACATAAAATTTATAATATTGCATTAATTATGGATTTATGATTAGGGTGTGTCGAGACAATTAATGGTTCATAATCATTTTCAATCGAATTACAAGCTTAGATCATGGAATGAATGTTAATGTAAATTTTACCATGATTGCGTCAATAATTTTAGTATATGCCATTAATTATCGGTCTATGATTAAAGATGAATGTTAATTATCACGTTAATGACAATTGGAACTATTCAATAAATTCATGATTGTAACTAATGTCTAATTATCTTGTTAACTATTAAACTAGTCAAAGTTCAGACTTGCAAAATAAGGTCCCTTGAATGATGTTTAGAGGGTACCTTGATGACGAATCATGATCTAAGAGTTGTCGATTGGAATGTCCTTAAGACTCTTATAGGTTGTAGTCCATTGTTAAATTAATGTTGTACTTGGTTGTAACCATTATTTGCTTGGTCTGTTTGTGTCGGGCAGGATGTAGACACCTCCATGTTCCTCAGAACAGTCGCTAGCCCTGAGACCTTAAATGGTTAAAATCGATGGGAACCTGGGCTTGAGTGTTGCTTATGTGTCTTGGAGGTCCTAACCATTGCAGGGTAGGATGGATGGGAAGTCAATCTTACTTATTGTTGATTGATCATCGTTAATTGCATGCAGTCACTTGTTGTGCGTCTTATGTCGTCTTTTTGTGGTCATCATGGTTTGTGTCTTATTCGTCATTGGGTGGCGACGTAGAGTCGAATGTGTTTATTTCCCTTGCACACATGCGCACACACCTGTAAAAAAAAAACAAAAAAAAAAACAAATTGCACTTGTTATGAGAGGTTGTTGGTGTAACGAGAAGGATCGTTACACCTTGGGTCTCCTCCCCCTTCTTGAACTCTTCTTAGGGCTGCTCCCCCTGTCTGAATGCCTTTGATCTTCCTCTGAATAATGTATTCCCTTTTGAACAAGGGATATCACTCTAATGTAATGCTGAAGATATATCACTCATTCTTCCCTTGTGACCATTGCTCCCCCTGGAACTATGCCTCTTTTCTCTTTTCTTCAAGTATAGGGATATTTTACCAAGTATGCATCCGATGAATATATCCTCCTAGAATCATGGGAAGAAGAATGACTCCCTCTATCTTCTCTGCAATATGAACAATATGCTTCTGCTTCAAATTCCACCCCTCAACTGGATCATAGAACAACTTCTCTTTCTATGATGATCCATGGACCTATCCATGCATCAAAACCTATGCCATACCATGAAACGAAATATATGTCAACAATAAAATAGAGAATCGTGAATAAAACATCAACCAAGTATATCATGTACAAAATTGTGTGCCCACCATGCACAACACCCATGTACATCAACCATGTACATCAACACCATACAATGTGGCATAAGATATGATTAATGGAATGTATCAACCATATGCTAAAAACATGTGCCAATGGTGTGCCAATTATATGCCTCTACCAACATGCCAACCATGTGTGTCTACCGATATTTCAACCATGTGAATCTACCAATATTCCAACCATGTGTCATATCACTCATGATATGTCTCCACCATGAACCAAGTACCATAATCATGTATCTCATGTACCAAAGTATATGCTAATCAAGTAATGCCAAAGATGTACTTTTATCCAAGCACTCACCATCCAAACATATACCATCTGTGAGTGTACCAAACATGTACATCAACATGTGTCACTACTTGTATCAATAAAGTATGTCAACCATGCATCAATACCACAACAAAATGAATCATCATGCATGTATGCCAAGTCCACCACAAACCATGTGCCAATCAAATACTAGTAGGTGCCTCTACCAATGTACTAGAAGTGTACCAATCATGCATGAACTATAGATCAAAGTATGACTCATCAATGATGTACAACATGATCACCTCATCAACTCACCAATTACATGTTACAAGATGTAGTCCAACTATATGCCAAATGCATGCATCAATATATACATCAAATGTTCTTCTAATAATACATCATAAGATATATCAATGAAACTCAAATATGTACCAACCATGTATCCCAATGGATAAGCCTAATTCCTCCATTCACTTTAGAGAATATTAATCATCCAATAATACATGTACTAGTAGTGTGTTTCAATAGATCAATGCCATCTCTAGATAGCATCATCAAGATATATCACATAACTAAGGTACCATAACTTCACTTTCATAACCAACATTGGTATTCAACAGAAAATGCCTCAATCCATACTCATAGGTTAGTGACATGCATCCAAGATATCTTTTCATTATATATCATCACCATACATAATCCAATATGTAATCATGAAAACCTGCAAAAAACAATGTCACAAATTGAAACAAACTATGTCAAACCCTGCAACATAGAGTTATACCATCACATCAAGATGCAACCCACATGCATAGCCCTTTTCCCAAAGCTTTACCACATATACACGACCTGCTGCATAGACAACTCACATATGTACATGACCTATTCTAGGTCATCCTGCATATGTATGTGACTCTTACCACTGTCACCCAAGTATCCTTCAGTAGATGACACATGTGATATTCCCTTAAGGCTTCCATTATGCTTTGGTTTTTCAATCTTCTTCACCCAATTTTGAAGGTGTCCCTGCTTTTCTGAACTTGTTCTCTGAGATTCCATATTTTCAAATATATCTCCCTTCCTTACTTCATTCCTTCTCCTAGTCATGCTATATGAAGTCCCCATCATGGACCTTCTTCTTGTGTTCCAACAATTTTGGGATTTCTGGCGAAATCCACTACAGTTTTAGCATCTCATGTTGTGACAGTGAACAAAAATGTGTCCTACTTGATCACATATCTAACACCTTATGGTGTTATGAAATCTTCCATTATATCTCCTTGCATAATATCTTCATTCCAAATCATTGTGACCATATTCATTACATGAATAGCATTGACCATGAAAAATAATTTCATATCTTTGCTTTGGTGTCCATCCCTTTTGAGGTGTAAATATGGCTTCTTGATGTCTTCCATGCTTTATTCTTTTGTAATTTTCTTTGCCTTGTGTAGATGGTCGATTTGCAACATTGTCTTCATCCTTTGAGAGTTAGGGAGTTACCTCATTCTTCTTTGAGGTGCTTGCTTTAGCATGTGTAGCTTCTCTCTTGTATCCAAGACCTGATTTATCATTTGGTGATCTTTGACATTCCAAGATCTCATTCAAGATTTGTGAGCTATTCAAGAATTTGTTTGACTTCTCTACTTTCTTTCTAATACCAACAACTTCAAGTTCTAACTTATGACATGCCTCTTCCTTTTCATTTACTTGATTCTTCAATAGTTCCTCTACCCTTTTGGCTTCTTCATTTTGGGTCTTGAGATGGACAATAATTTCAAAAATTTTGCTAATCTCATCATCTACCTTCTTATATTCGTTTTCATTCTTTAGTCGTGTGATCTCTTATTCCTTTTCTTCTAATTGAGTCTTTTTACTCTCTTCTTGTTCTTTGAGCATTTCCTTTAACTTCAAGATGTTCCTTTGACTCTTCTTAAGAAATTTTTTGGTGTTATCGGAAAGATAGCTATAGTCTATATACTAATGGTCATTGTTGTATTCATATAGACCCCTTTCAAATTTCTCTTTAAGATCTAATAACTTTTCTTCTACTTCTTCCATGGGATACCAATCAATTGATTCTATACCAACTATTTATAGATTTTCTTCTTCACTTGTAGAGAAATATTCAACATCATCACATTTTGAATTATTGAAATCAAGGGTTTGTGGAGATTCTTTACCTTCATTTGAAGTGTCTTCAAGATCTTCCTTGTTGCCAACATCATCACATGATTTTTTGCCTTCATTTGAATTGTCTTCAAAATCTTCCTTTTTTCCAACATCATCACATTTAGAAATATTGCAATCAAGAGTTTTTGGAGATTTTTTACCTTCATTGATCTTGATGGAGTTGTCTTCAATATATTCCTTCTTGCTTTGGTATGTCTCCTCTATCTTTAGCCATAGATCCTTGTCATAAGTGCATTGTCCCATTCCCTCTTTGATAGGACTTGTGAGTCCACTAAGAATGGTCTTCAAAGCTAATGCATAATTCTTCTTTCCTTCCCTTTGAGATGCAAACCTTGACTTGTTCTTCAAGGAAATTGATCCACCAATAGTTGCCTTCCAAATCCCTACTCCCATTTCCTTCAAATGCACTCTCATTTCTATTTTCCAAGTAGAATAGTTTTCCTCATCGATTATTGGAACTTCATCATCCATTTGTGTGTCTATGAATATCCTCCAAGATTGTTAAGGCTTATAGTGAAGGCCTTCTCTAATACCAATTGTTGGACACACCGACTACATTGAGAGGGGGGGGGTGAACAGTGTAGTGCTCTTTTTCCCAATACTTCCCTCTTACATAAAACTCATTAGTTAGCAATCACCATTTACTCATTACTTATTGTTGTCATTTATAACCAGTTAAATGTGAACATATATCGACAACATATATCATCAATATATCATCAACAAATAATCACCGCAAGGAACACAAAGAACACAAGATGTATGTACAATTTTCTTTTTATTACAAACTACAATCCCTGGGTTATCAACAACAAATAAATAGAGTATAACTCTACAAGAGCACCAGCTCTATAATGCAAGACTCAAGTTACACCCTTAGCACCAACTTAGATGAGGAAAAAATCCTCAACATATATCAATTTTTCAATAGGTACGCGACCTATCGATAGTGCAACCCGTGTATGTACGTGCCCTACCAGTAGTACAACTCACGTATGTACGTGGTCGGTTTGTACTACAACATGCGTATTACTTCTGAGCAACTAGGGTTTTCTTTTCATCACACACTCATATCTTGTGCAAACTTCAATCGTATTCACTTCTGTCTTTCATTGTCCAATCTGACCCATAACCAATCACAACACATCCAAGCTCTCCAACAACTTACTCATGATCCTAAGACATACAATATGAATGCTACTCAATGATGTATAAGCAACCAGTATATTATAGCAATGATATTAGTATTGAATCATAATAGTGTTTCTCACTCCATCAACCAACACAAACCAAATCACAACATCCATACCAATAATTCCTTAAGAGTTCACCACACAATAAGCAAGAGTATCTATCAAGACAATAATGAAACCATACCATAGTTTCTATGGAAGATCTAAGCCCATAGAATGCAGATCTGGAACCTGCTTCAGTTTTCAACAGTCTGGCACCAACTCACACACAAGTCTTCATGAATTCATCCATTGTATGCATCATGTCCTCATTCATCCCACGTATGTATGCGCCTTGGCTCACTGTAGCCCGTGTATACCTCAGAAATTAGGGTTTCTGAACTTCCAAGACTTTTTTCGTCATGATCTCAGAGTTATCGAAACTTTGATGCATCCATGAGATCCTCCAGATCTCCTCTCTCTCAGAATAGATCTTCAATACATTCTCAAGTGATACACTATCACAATATACCCTTGCCTCTTATTTATACTCTCCAAGTAGCTTCATTAGAATTATATTCTAGGTTACTTAACCCATTTTCCACATTTTAGGGTTAACCACTTTCCATAATTAGAAAGTTCTCCATTACTTTATCATTTAATTATTCCTCCTTGACTTTGTCACCTCACTTTATCATTTAAATAATATTTTTTTATTTTGTCACTTCACTTTATTATTTAAATAATCCTCCTTGACTTTGTCACTTCAGTTTATCACTTACATAATAATTTCTTCTTTGCAAGATCTTTGACTTCTTTGACCTTTTGGGGATTCAAGCCTACACATGAGGTTCCTACAACTTCATAAGGCCATAACTCTCAAACCATGAGGAGTTATGTGACATTCCACATACCACCGAAAATGGAATGACAAGCATTATCCCCCTAGGATAGTTTCACTGACAAATTCACTGATACTCATCTTATTATTCCACAATTAATCATGGGTTCGCCAACCATACTTCTAGGATAACTCAATCATAAAGTGTCTTCCCGTGAGGGATTTCACCATAAGGGGACCACTTTGGAGTTCATCCATTTGTACACCTTATCAACCATGATAAGACAATAATGAATCATCTTTACATCAACCCAAGTATGCACCATATCAATGAATATGATTCCACTTGTCATATATCCATTCACATTAAGGACAATACATATTATATTAGTATGCTATGACAAGACATTGTTCATTTGAAATCAATCATTAATCAATCAATCCTTTGGCATCAATCAATCCTTTGAAATAAATCAATCACTTGACATCAATCCTTTGACATCAATTAATCACTTGACATCAATCAATCAAACCTTTGGCATCAATGACAACATGATCCAACAGATAGAGGATGGCCTTCATAGGTTACTTGATGATCCAATGGTAGTTGTACATTCGAGTGAGAGGATAGATGAGCGTTATAGTATTGAGGAGGATCATGTAAAGCATGCATGGTGAGATTCCATAGAGATAGCTTAAAAATATAATATGGAATCAAGGATTGATTCTAATCTCACAATTGATGGTAATATTGTAGTGTATAAGGATAGGGTTGTTGGATTTTATAAAACAAAGGGATTTTGATCATGATGTTACTCTTTCTTTAGGATTGTATTATAAAGAGGGATTTGACCCAACTCAAGTTTTTCCATTTGTAGGGTGTTTTAAGGTGAATGAGAAGGATTCTCATGTTCATAGTTTAATGATATCCTTATGTGGGTTTTTTCTTGTGCCACGAGTTTTCTCTTTTATGATAGAGGACTTGAATTCTATAGTCATTTATCATTAAGATTATGATACAACTGAGCCATTTTTTTGGTCTTACATGTGGATGTGATTATTTTCATGGGATGTCATAAATATCTCATGATGTTGTGTTCATTGATTTACACTTGCATTGTTGACTAGGGGGGTGATGGATATTTTTAAGTCACTAATGATATAGGGTTATGCTCAATATTCATAGGTGGTTAGTATTTGTTGGATAATTGACATTATATGAGTGAGAGTTTCTTTACAAGTGATATTTGTGGATTCTATGAATATAGTAGGTACAAAATTATTGGTGGTATATTTGGTGGAGTTATAGGGGGGCTCAATAAGTTTTATTTTAAGAAAATTCCTTTTAAAGAATGAATGTTATATTTTAGGTTCTTCCAAAAGATTTTACATCATGTTTGATGGTGCTTCATGATATTTTGGGCACATGGTGTATCTTTAGTCCTAGGATGGTATATGACAAAATTGAAAATGGGAGATTATCTATGATGGATCTCCGCATTAAAAATGGATTACTCAATGGTTGTTTGATCAAGGTAGGGTGATTTCTTGGAATTGTTCCTCAGGGTATTAGAGTTTTATTTATATCACTAGTGACATATTTCATAATAGCCACATGGAGAGGGTTTCTTTCTTATATAATGACCCACATAGGATGATCATAATTTTCCATTTCATAGGATGGAATTGGGTCCTAGACAAAATAAGATAGATTGGATTCATACATGGATGCTTTGGAGTTTGATTAGTGATCCAAAAATCCTTAGATACGACTTTTTCCTTTAAAAATATTAGTATCTAACTTGATTCATAATTAATTCTTGATCCTATTCAGGGGATTTGCAGAAAAATGATGATGTGCTTCGTATCCAAAATCTCATAAATTGATTATTAATTTGAAGAATTATAAGATAACACAACATAAAATAAAAGAACTCAAATTTATAACATTGATTACATATATTAATTCATCCTCAAATTCCCTTCTAGATAGTAAGATTTCCCCTTATCATCTCAAAATTTAAAATTACATTAGAACATCGACTTACAAATCCAATTTTATGGACTCTCTGTAATTCCATTTCTCAAACTTAAAAATAGCTACTGGAATTTTGATGAAATCTTAATGGTGTATGTCGGTGTATCAACGACCTTCCATCAGTACATCGACCAAAGGTGTCTATTTGATTGTTTTGTGTAATTTAGTCTAATTATCTAACGAAAATGGGGTTGTCGGATATCCCACAGACTCTGGTTGGTATACCGACAGTCATAACGACCAAAAAATCATTCATATTTGCTATTATTTCCAACATCTAGGCGTCGAAAGTCCGAAAAAAATGACCATCGCAAATCTGACTACAAAGTAGGACCTTTGATGTTTTGTCCGATAGTTTGATGCCCAATATGCATCGTTACTCTAACGTACATCCATTGGTTATATGCATATGATTTCCAACGGTAACACAATTAGACCTACAACCTTGATATTCATCCGACGTTGTGTTGCATCAGTGATCAGATGAAAACTCAAGGACTATGGACATCATAAAATATGACAGTCCAACAACACATCCGACCAAGGGGCTATGAGACCGATGGTTCAGTTCGTCGAATATCCGACGAATGAGTTAACATTAATGATATATATATATATACATTATATCATTTGCATTGCAATGACACACAAACAAAGAATGTTACACACAATATCAATGGTGATTTAAGAAACAAATTCCTCCACATTGTTCCACCTATGGATTTGAGCCTAAAAACAAAATGAAGGATGAAAATGAAGGTAATAATAACAATATTGTTTCTAGAAGAACCCCATGATTCATGCATATTCTCTCTACTAATGAAATAAATAGAAAGAGATTAAACATGGGTGTGCTAACAAAAAAATGGTGATTTTGAGAAAGAAGTAATATGGAAAGTAGAACAAAAATCAAACCCTATTAATCTATATTTTTTCCAATGGAAGAAGTCATGGTAAACCCTTTGATTACTTCCCCACATTTCATGGATGGTAAATAGGGTAAATCTTCGACCCTTATTACAAAGCCTCACCCCGAGGGGATTAAGAGAGTTGAACCCGTGACCTTCCCACTGATCACCAGGGGAGAGAAATCACGTTGGATCAATACCATTTGAGAAAACCCTTGAGGATACACCCTAGTATTCTATATACCATGATATAGCATGAATAGTATAACCTGAAATCCAAACCCACACACTTAACAAATCTCAAATCCTTGCATAGAATGACAATAAAGTGGTAGAACAAATGTTTTTGAGCAATTGATCTTTTTTACAAACACAATAAGGGTCACTAGTTGTTTAGGTATAAATTAATAGCAATGTAACACCATGAAGATTTCATACTACAAAAACAAGTGTCCACCAATTTTTTCAATAAATAGTGTCCACTTGCTTTTCCACAACCAGTTTCCCTAGAGCTATTAAATTTCCCATTGGGATGAATGAAAACCTTAGAAAGGTCATGGAATAAATGACCCTATTGTGACAACATTTTACAACAATCACAATCTTCATACTATCAAATGCATAACAAAAACATGGAAAAGGGAAAAAATAGGATGGAAAAGGGGAAGAAAAACAACTCCAACACTATGTAGCAAAAGAAAGACTAACTATAGGATTGGGTGGATAGTAAGGAAATAATGGATGTGCAAGAGTACTAGAAATAGTACTCTATGCACCACTGTTTGTGCCAAAAACATGTTTGGTGCACATATTAAAAGGTTTACGTAGTGAGAAACCTAGAAAAATGAACAAGGGGACACCAAATGGGACATGTTTTTATATGCTTCATCAATACCACTGTAACCATAAATCATGTGGACATACTCCCATAAATTTGGATATTTTAACTCAATAGTTGTACTTGGGGTTGTGTTTTCCTACCAAAGCACTAGTGCTAAAATTTAGGCCTTTAAACAATAGTTTAAGATGAATTTCAGACCGCCCTTTGAACCACCCCCAAAAGTTTCTTTCGAGGCAGTTGTTAACCCTCTCGAAGGAGGTAGCTAGTATAGGTGGTTTTATAAAAAAACCCTTTATAGTAAATATAAGTATTAGAGGCAATTGTACATAAACTACGTTGACAAGAACATATTGGTGTGGTATAAGACCTCCCTGATAGAAATTTATAGGGGTTGTTTGAAAAACCCCTCATAGAAGCTTATAGGGGAAATTTTAAACCCCCCTCATACGAAGGTATTGAGGTAGTTTGAAACCCCCCTCATAGTAGTTTACGAGGAAATTTGAAACCTCCCCCATAGCAAGATAATATAGGGGTAGTTTGAAACCTTCCTCATAGCAGCTTATGGGTGTGGATTGAAACCCCCCTCATAATATCTTATGGGTGTGGTTTGAAAATGCCCCATAGAAAATTATAGAGGTATCTTGAAATCCTACTCGTAGATACTTAAAGGGATGGTTTCAAATCTCATTCATAGCAATTGGCGAGAGAATTTAAAACCCCTATCATGGAAACATACTAGGACAACTTAACCCCGCCAATACCAATGCATGAGGGTGGTTTGGAACCTCCTTAATAGAATCTTGTAGGGGTTTTCTGAAACCCACCTTATATCAACTTAGAAGGGAAAGTGGAAAACCTCTATAGAAACATATGAGGATGGTTTGAAACTATGTTTACTAATCCTTTTGAAGGTGGTTGGAAACCTCCTTTTAGAAATTTATGGGGGAATTTTCTAACTTTGATTATAGAAACTTATAGGGGTGGTTTGCAACCACCCTTATAGTAACCTACAAAGGAGGTTGAAAAGTTACCTTATATAAATTTACATAGGTAGTGGAAAACTAGATTTAAATCCCTTACACAACTAGTTTATAATGGCCATCAAAGACATAATGTGTAGGGGCATATTAAAAATGCCCTTACATCCACTTACTAAGGTGGTTATTAAGTACCTTGTAAATGAAATTAAGGGAAGTTCATAACCACCCCTACAAGTGGAAATAAGAACAAATAAATTTAAAAGAAAGTAGATTTGAGTTCAAGTTATATATAATTGAAAAATCTTGAACATTTGTTCAAGGAGAATAGAAATAACATCCATAATGTTCTTGTTAAATTACAAAGTAATAAGGAATGAGGATAAACAAAACACCTTTCAACCTCATATTTCAATAACCCTAAGAATAACCAATTATCAACAAAAAAAAAAAGATGATTTTTTATTTATACAAAAACTGCCACTATCTTTCACAAAAGGGTAAGAATCAAAACATTTTAAAACTACCACTTATACAATCCCTTGAAAAAAAAATTATATTTCTAAGAACCACATAAAAAACTGAAAATAATAGATACCACAAGCAATTAGTACTATAGTGAGAACATAAACAGAGCCACAACATGACTTTCGTTGAGCATATTTAATAGTTGTTGTTTTCAGATACATTAAAATTTGAAGGACATTAGGGTAGGATTTGAGAATATTCAAAAGTTATGTCAAAAAAATTTTCAATATGCGTATTTTCATAAAACTTAAGAATCAAATTCAAGTAAACATATAGTAAATTAATTGGTATAGGTACATTCAAAACAATTAAGAGTATGAAAATGTAATTTTATTTTTCATGGACACAAATTAAATGAGAATGGATAAATAGATCATGAATACTACTTATTTATCAACATCTAAACATGTTCCTTCATAGTCTAGCCGAACATAATCCATGTCACCATCAACTACAACTTCATCATATTTACTAAATCATATTGCACTCTATAATGATTTCTTAATTATCCATTTAGATTCACCATTGTGAAACTAATTTCATTAGTTTTCATTCCATTATTCGTGTATACATCTTCCCAATCACATTTGAAGAAGGGATACTCCATACAATAGTAGTCGAATATGATTATTTCTTGGATGCCTCCAAAATATGTTATCATCTAATGTATAGGATTATTTTTTTTGCACCCTACCTTATTAAATTTTGTGCATCCATGCACATGTCACTATTTTGGGTGGTTCTAACATTATTTATGATTTTAATATGAAATATACACCCATTCATTAAGTATCCCTTATACTCTATTTCATATTTACTTGGGCTATGTGCCAAGCATTTAAGGGTATTTAAAATATTTTCTTTTCCTTTCACCTATAAATTATCAAATGTCATTATAAAACCATGCAATTTAAAACTATATCATAATTGTCTTGTTCAATGATACAAATCACTAAATTGTTAGTTGTCAATATTTTTTAACAAATATTTATCCTTTTGATCTTGGATGCTTGTATTGGAGATTTCACTCAATTACATCCTAATTTCCATTAATGTCAATCAACATTGTCTTCAAGATATTTTGATATAATATACTAAAAAGTAGTTTTATAAGGTCATGCTTATTACTTACTCTATCTAAGGTTGAAATTAATTTGTGTTTTACAATACCCACCTATGGGATTATAACAAACTGGTATCATATATTTCGATAGAAGTTCTAGTACATAAGACCATCCCATAATGAACAACCTCTCCCTCTTCATCACCCCAAACCTCATTTCTACTAGGCATGCTTCTAGTATATTCCATACATTCCACATATCCAACACAAAATTTGATGGATTCCTTCATGGTGTAGCTTTCATCTATGCACCCTTTATTCTTGTTCCAATTATTGACATAAGTTTTGAAAACTTTGATGTTCCTAAAGAAAATACACACAAAACATGTAGTCAAATTAGAAGTATGAATAATCATTTGTTAGTGATGTACTAGATCATGAACATAATATGTTCAAATTCATGTGGACCTAAGTAGACATAGTAAAATTTCACTAACCTTTCAAAAGGGTAAATCCATCAATATGTCTCTAGGCACAAAATCGTAGATCTTGTACTAAGTGTACAATTAAACGTATCATTATTACATGTTTTCAATGCATGTCTCATACTAGGTTTTTAACTATTCAACGAGGTTGCCATATCAATCTTCAAACACCACCTAGGAATGCATTTAACAAGCAATGAACAATACTAATATGTTACCCATTGTTCCCCAACTCTGCCCTCAAGGCTAATATTCTTCCACAATTTGTGCATAAATGTATGCACACTTTGATTCTGGTGGATAACCATTCAAACCATATATAATCCATTCATACGTAGGTTGAAATCAACCTCAACATATATGTTTCAATAGAGTAAGGAAACAAATATTTGAATTTAAAAATATTTAGGTTTAAGCTTCCTCACATAATTGCCCTCTCACACACATGTCATGAATATCAAGTATTAGAGTTGCATATTTCAATGCTCATAATCATAAACACAGTAGTGAAAGAGGTCAAGTAGAGCTTGGACTTTGTGCATTTTGTTTCACAATAATGGGATATAAAGATGTTATGAAAAAGGGTCCCTACCCAAAATAATCATTTAATGGATGTTGGAAATGCACAAATAGTTTTACCCTAGCCTCATATCAACCTAATTATCATGCAAACATCACACAATGGAAAGGAAATGCAAGATTCTTCTTTTGTTAGAGCTTTCCTTCTTCATTTCACTTGGGTTTAGTGGATTTGGTGTTGAATACATGGTGTTCTCGAACTCCATTAACAAATTGAAACCAAATGCATAAGCCCATGACCAATCGCCTTCAATGTTGGCCGCATATACCCAAAAAATACACCGTCCAAGATTTGGGTTATTCTTTATTGTTTGATCCTTACTTGAAGAAAAAACATTGTTGTTATACATACTCATAATTCACTCATCATCAGAAATTACATATTCCTATGAATAAAAAATTTAATATCTCAAAGTAGGTCAATGATAGAAGTAGCATGGATATCCAAGATAGTGAAGGATCTATGTTTCATAAAAGTTATTAATTCAAGGCAAATAATTCAACAATGTATTGAAAATCATTATGTAATTAAGAAACAATGATTGATCTTGGTTAGAGACTAGGTAAGACACCCTATTTCATAAATCTTGTTGTTTTCAATTCAATGTTTCGTTTATGTTATGGTGGGAGAATCTACAATCCAATAGAGTGAAATAATTTCTTGATCAAATGGCTCAAAGAGCCCATTTATTTTACCCCCATCTATGACCTATGGATATTATATTTCCCATATAAAGATTTGGTTTGGACGTTATGTCAAATTGGGGAAAGAAACCACTACTAGGTTCTCAAGCAAATTATTCTTTATAATAATTTGGCTCACTAACGAGGGAAAAACTACAGTATTTTATTGAGGGTTCTCATATCAAATGTTGTGTACCATCCACTTAGGAATTTCCAAGAAAATAAAAAATTCCATGCCATTTTTTTCTTGTCAATTGTGCTATGTTTCTAGAATTAGTACCTAGGGTTTCCAAAATCCAAGCAAGTGAAGCATGAAGAAAATCTAGTGAAATTCCAATATCATAAACTCACAAAGGAAAAAAAGTATGAATTTTTTTATAGGTTTAGGCATAAAATTATATTTACAATGAGAATATATATCACACATCATACCTCTGTACACATTACTGAGGATGCAATTATTTTTATAGATGTTAAATTATATTACTTTGTGGATGAAAAATATTGTTGTATTAGGATTTATGGCTCTCCAAGGCACCCTTCCCTTTTTCCTCGGTATGTTATAGAAAAAATATTTTTCTTTTATTTATTTAGACAATTGACCTCTCTGTGTTAGGAATCCATGTACAATTTATGTCTACATTTCCTTAGAATTTCTTTTGCGTTTGGAAGGCATCTCTATTCTAACCCTGGGAATTTGATCAATAAAGCAAAAAATCTTAACTAATATCTATCGGGCACTAATGAAAACATTTACTATTTGGAGCCAAGTGTTTATACTTTGGGAGATATCCTATATTTTTAAAAATCAGTATGAAAATCACCAAACAACCAAATTTTTGTGACAATAAATATATCAAATAGTTATGGGAAGTGAGGACTAGAAAAGGAATGCATGTGAGCGACAAGACTCATAATCCCAATATAAATCATCATCTAAATCATAAAAATAAATTGCAATTAGAAATGGAATAACATCTCAAATACCTGGATATTCGATGGTTGTATGATATTTGTTTAATGTTTCTCCAATAGATCTCCTCTAGTAGATGTTCTAGAAATTTAACCATCACACACATAATCATCAAAATAATAAAAAAAATTAACAAACATTTTTATGACTAAATAATTATTAAGAGAATAATTTATTGGAGTAGTCTAATCTTGGAGCAAGCCTCCCTCATTTTGACAGAGAAGCAACGAAGTCAACATTGACTTTGTTGTTGCTTTGTTGGATTTAAGGAAAATTGCTCCAAGATTATCCAATTCCTAATTTATTCTCACCTCGCTGCTTCTCTGTTGGATTTAGGGAGGATTTATCAAATATTATCCAAATATTGATTTATTCTCTACTAAACAGGGCCAACCATATGAAGGTGGAAGCTCTTATGTCCCCTCCCCCCCCTCACATCACTCTCAATTCCCCAGTACCCAATTTATCTACAAGAAACATAAAGAAACATATAATAGACATTCATTAACATATGTGCATAAAGAAACATATAAGAGTGATTCATTAACATATAACACTCATTCATTCATTCATTAATCATAGACACAAAATTCTTCATTTGAATCATTTTTATCATCAAAAAAATGTTTTTAGAATATGGTACATGATGTTTTTTATTATATAGTTAGTACAATGAATTTTGTTTTAGTTTCTTATTTTTTTGACATGAATTAAGAAATGATTTCACCATATCTTTCTTCCCCTTCAGTTGTTTTTTACTCTACATGCCTTATTTATGACATGTTTGTTTACTCACGACATCGAGGATGATGAAAAGAGGGGCGTGGCTCATTAGTTGCAATACAAAATAAATGTTAAATTGATATTTGAAGTTATTATTATTATAGTTATTTCATTAATAAAAATTCCATTAGAGTTATCTTTACCTCATTGAGTAGTAGAGGAAATCTGAATAGTTTGGGATGCGGCCATATGTTTGTCTTCTTGTGTATCCTCATCCTCTACATGCTCTAGAGTTGAAATACGAAAGGTGATAATTAATACACAATTTTTAATTAAATAATTTTAAGTTGAATCGATACTACATTTTATAGCACATGAAGTACCTCTGGTACCTAAAAACACACCTCTAAATCATTGGGTTGCACTCCACCATCAATAGATTGTGTTCCTCTAGTGGGGACACTTTTTTCTACGTTGGTTTCCTGCTTAAAATAGACAAACACAATACTTTAGGGGGGGAAAAATCAATAGATTGTAGAAGCAATAAACTATAAACATTATTCGTTGATTTTATTTACCCAGGTGTCGGTTTGAGTGATGGAAGTTTTTGTTTCACCAATTCATTTTCTGCATTCGACTAGGGATTTAAATCCATGCTTGAAACAAATCTTGAGGTGTTCCTATGTTGGATATTATTTTTACTCCATTCCCTCCAATTCTTCATAAGAAAATGGATTTCTCTTCTTTTGTACAACTAAATTAAAATTGTTAACAATATACTATTTGGATCCAATAGATTCTTTTATACTTATAATTCGTACGACAAATTTTGAGTGACCACCTGGGCCAAGTCTATGCTACCAATTCTTTTCGATATAGTCCTTGGTGGATTTGTATGTGTCTGGGAGCATGTATCGAAAAGTTTCAAATACATAATTAGATGTCGCAATGATGATAAAGAATCATAATCATATTATTAGTAGTGTATCATACCTTCTTGAGCCAGGTGGTGTCTTTACTTATTCTTTGAGAATCTTCTCCTTTGCATCGTCCTGTGGGGACTTCCACTCCCTCTTAGGAATCATTAAAGGATGCTCATACATGGGGTTCTTTTGCAGATGAACCCTATATTGGTCCCACAGATATTTAAATGTGCTCCTTCTTTTGAGGAGACTCTAGATTTTTTGAAGGTACCCTCACCGAATAGGCTAACCAACTTTTTAATGAATCATATTTTAACTTCAAAATTTGATAATTCCACCTTATGTGTTTGGTGGGCCCTAAGGTATATAAGGATAGGTCATCCACGTGTCTATAAAATGTATCGTTTCCTACAAAATGATATTATCATTAGTTTAAAATAAACGTTGCAAATTATACATAAATTTCAAATAGATTAATGTACATAACAATTAAATAACATCTTAAATGCTTGGAACCTTATTTATTTTCATAGGGATGAGCTCATTGTATACCAAAAATGTAACCGATAGTGTTCTCGTGCTAGTGACATGGGAATATCTAGGAAACCATGCTTCAAAATGTGCAATTCCATGTTCTGCGTCCACAACATCTCATGCAAATTGTGGCATGTGTTGGTCAGGGTAGTGCATTGTAGTACCAACATCGACCCTAAGGGGTGTACTGGTCTGAGAGATTGGCGTAGTATCGACATCAACACCAACCCTGGGGGGTGTACCCATATGATGTTTTGTTGGTGTAGTAATGACATTGGTATCAACACCGACCTATGTAGGCACATACTAGGGATTAAAACTCTGCAAAAAATCATGTAAAAATAAATATTTTTTAATGATTGACTTGTAAGAGTATATAAATTGAAATCCAAAATAAATAAAAATGGAATAATTTAAGATCTTGATTACCCCATAACGTTCAATTCTGTCCATAAAAGAATTAATTCTTTATTTTATCTCATTTGTCTATGACCAAATATGAATCAAAGAATGGAGTTCCTTGTTTTACGTTATCACAATATTCCTTATTGTTTGCTTTGGGTTCATGGAGGAAAAAAATTATTCCTCAGTAATAACACCCTCAAGGGGATATGTGGACTGCGATAAGGTTATTTCCTTCTTCTTGTCACCCTGGGAAAGCGTATATTAGAACTAGAAAGATTATAATAAATTAAAATGTATGAGAAATAAAGTTAGTTCATGAATATGCATGGGACAAAAACATGGGATGCTGAAAACATCCAAGTAAAGAGTGACTAAAGAACATAATGAAAATAATAAAATATAAGAGTCATTGTTTATAGGTTCGGTAAAATAGAATACGTATCACCCCCATAATAACAATGTTTGTATCTATTCGATTCAAATTTTAATCAATCAACAACTCTTCCCCTACAACTATTGATTTTATTGCACATATGAGTACACGATTTACCTCACACCCATAAAATATGCAATTGGGTTTCTGATTTGTGGTTGTAGGTCATGTACTGTTTATAAACCCTACAATATTACTCATTGTTTTTGGCCTTCCATAAATAAACATATTTTCTCCTTTATTTTCATCCTTGTCTTTTAGTTTTATATAATTTGCATCCACATCATATCTTCGCATACTTTTTGTATATTGGACTAGCCATATCCAATCTTTGTAGATATAAAAGGGTCCAACATACTCCATAAATTCAATTAATCTATCATAACATTCCTTTATTCCATCCATGGAAAATAGCCCCAAACCATGTAATGACAATGGAGCAATGTGTTATATCCTTTCATTGACACAAAAGTTAGTGTTTATTTAAGGAATATCCTTTGGTACCCATCGTTTCACTATATGTTTGTAACTCAAGGGAACCTCAATGTCGTCTATGCTCTCACTGTCATAATAAAATGACCCCCCTTTAGCAAGAAAAAATTACATGTGTATGGAATTTTATTCTTATCTTCTCATGTCTAGTTGATCTCCACCTATTAGAGCTACTAGATATCTCACTTTCCTCTATTCTACCTGAAATTCCCTCACTGGATGAAGATAGATATAATAAATCCATGTTTTCTTGTACATCCTATAGCACCATAAAATGAGAGAAACAATCAATGACTGTCATAAGGGATGTCATGAAAATCTTGAGGAAACCACAAGAACATAATATTACAAGTGAAGTTTTTTGCTACAATAAAATTATGAACGCACTCATTTCTTTGAAAACTTAAACAAGTGATATATTCCAAGCTTGTATCTAATGGGAGTATTTAAGAGTACCAAGAAACAGTTTTTGGATTCTCTCAGAAAGAGGGAATCAACCTTGATGAGATTCATGTTCTAATTACTATAGGATTCTTTTAGAAAGAGGGATCATTTGGCTTTGTTGAATGTATTTCTTCAGGTATCGAAGGTTATATCACACATGCAGGGAGACCCCCACTCTCAAAGGATAAGCTTATGTATAAGGGGTGTTAATTAAAAATTATCGAAGGGGAATAACTATAACATTTTATTTTCTTGGATTCTATCTTTCGATCAGAATATAGAAAACATAAAAAGGTCAATCTGTGGAAGTAGTGAAAGTGATGATGATGATAATGTACTTCTACATTTTTATGCAGAGTCTCATTTATTTAATTATATTAGGATTGGAAAATTTAAAGTTTCTTCCATTGTTGTGGTTAATATGTATTTCCATCCTCCCTATAATCTTGAATTTGTGAGTGAATTCAAATGAAACATTGGAAAATTAGGTGCAAGGATACCCTTATAAAGGCTCGATGATAACAAGAGCCCACTTGTACCCATCAAACAAATTTGGCCCAATAAAAATCCAATTTTACCATTAAACTCACTTTTTCTTCTCAAGGGGATCCCAATGAACTATGACTGCATGCATCAATACACTAATCCCTCACTTTGGAGACAAATTAAGTAATCCCTCCTAGTTATCTATACTAAACAAAGAAAAACAATATTCACTCAATGGTGAAAAATATTATGCCTAAGTAGCATGAGGTCTTAATATTAGAGACACCAACATATGAAAAAGGTTGTGTGACCAACGATTATATAGAATCTAATTTTTGGAGGTAATGCACAGTGGAAGGAAGTACTACATATAAAGTACTTCCAACCAGGGGAAAGGCCTCAAGGGAAATTTCATATCCCCTGAAGAGTTTAATATTACAATAAGTGGACCGAGAGGGTTTGTTAAAGGTGTGTTTATAGGAGGGAAAAAACCTTCTTAAAAACTACGTTCCTCGGGGAGACCAATCAAAGGAGTAGCTTCACTCCCAGTTTCAGAGTAATTGTCTTAATTGATAAATTCCTCCCGAGAATGGTCTTCATATTATTGAGAAGGAAAAGGATGGCAATATTCTCAAGTGATCCCCAAGTTCCTTTCACTATATTTGAATGAGATGAAGTATTAGGAGGTTAGTGTTCACCTCCTTAATGAGAAAATGTAAAATGGATGGTAAAGGGAGGAGAAAGGAGGTTCCCCTAGTTGATTATAGACACCTCATTGATCCCCTTGACACTCCCCAGAAAAGATGAAGATAAGTACTCTACCAAGAAAATCATGCCATCATGATTTTTTAAAACATATAGAGAGGGATAAAGTGATCTCAATGAATAAATAAATCCCATCCATTGATCTAATATGAGATCTAATGGTTAGGATCTATTACTCTAACCTCATACGTATCAACATATGATATAAATGAGAGTCAATTTATCTCATTGAAGCATGAATGAGTTGGGATACGCGTACCCTATACACATTCATACAATCATGTACGAGAAAATAGAGAATAACACAAGTGGGTTGAGGACACCCTATAGTCGAGTGACATAGAAAGGTCGAGTTAGAACCTATAAAACCTACCTTAATTTAGAGAAGAGATAAAGGCCGAGTTTAGGGCCCGTTTTTTCTACAACAAATTGTCATTCTGTACAGAAGGAGAATAATCATATGACAAAAGAATAATCATGTAGTAAAGAACAAGAAAGAAAGTTGTACTATTAGCAAATGTACTATATGTTTTTCTCATTAATGTTGAATGCGGAAATTCTAGGTATCTCTATGTTCAGTATGTGTTATCATATTTACTCATTTGCATTTGATTTATGTATAAGTTTCACAATGACAAGGTATATGTGAAAGTTCTAATTTAAAAAAACACTATCATGTTCTCTCATCATCTCTCATATCTTTCCAAGAGGGGAAATCCTCGTAAGTAACATGGACAAAATAGTAGTGTCATGATGTTTTCCCTCTAATCCACCTCTTGATACTTCTCTATATGAATCCACTTCACCTAGGGGACCATTTTAAACGATTAACTTTGATGTGAGGATATCATATTCCATGTTTCATGTCCAAAGTTAAATTTCATTGTGGTTTAACTTTCATTTGGGTAGTATGTTTTCTTAATTTATTTTTCAACTTGTCAAATCGATGTCAAAGGTAGAATGTTGAATATAAAATTATCAAAACACCAAGTTGAGTAAAATAAAACATCGTTATCATGTTAAGTTATCAATGGAATTGTCTTGGGACAAATTAGAGGGATTATTCTCACTTATGATACATATATGAGGTGAGTATCTAATAAAAAAGAGAGCACATGGACTTGGTCAAAGGATTTTGAATGAATTGATATTAACCATAAATACAATAGTGATACTAACCATAGTTTGGGTTATTTGAACAAGGGTAAGAGTTTGAATGGTTAGGTATGGGCCCTGAAACTGTTCTTGCTTATTCCAAAAGGGCGCTTAGAATTTTTGAAACAGATGCCAAAGACTATGATTTCCAGGTCTAAATTTCATGTTTCAGATGCTCGTATTTATGTGTCCTCTGTGTCTACTGTCATCATGCCATGTGACTTAGACACGAAGCTATAAAAATTCAGTAGAGTTTTGTAATCATATCTTGGTTTTGAACTTGGAAGTTCTTCAAGAGGAGATTCATGTTACCAACTATGTAGGAGAATCTTAATGTTGACTGACATATCATAATAGAGAAAGAGAATAACTAAGAACAATAACAAAATATATAATATCAATGACTTGTTTTAGATGTATTCTATTCATCAATATGTTACCAACATAATAGTATACTTAATCTAATTGTCATAATTTGTAATTATAAAGAGTGGATGAAAAATTGTAGCATAATTCTTAGATTATAGGAAATGATACTTGTTTATGGTCAAACATGGTAACTGATATGCATTTCACTTTGCAAAGAGTTCATCCTTGTTGTAAAAAGACTAAAGAAATGTGGCAACTGTGTACTCCTGATGCAACTAGCTTATTTCACTTTACATTCGTATAGATGTATGTATGAACCTCCTAACTCTCTCAGAATGGAAAACAATAACCCTTTCAGTTCCTTCTCAAACATAACTGACAACAGTTGATACCTAAACATGAAACTCAAGATCTTCTTACTACTCAAACATTGTTTCTCACTGACAACATCACTAGTTGTCATATTTCTTCACTAGACATTTTTACTAAAATAAGAAAGAGATATCGCTTTTGAATACGTTTGTTTCAAATTTTATAACATTGAATGCAGGACCATGTTCTTGCTTCATTGCAAAGTCACGAATCTTGCATCCAATTTACTGTTGAAAAGTTACTCTTCTTCATATGTCAAGGAATTATAAAAAATACCATCCTAAATGGAAATGAAATGGTGGTTTGTATTGCATGGATATTTCAGTGGCAAGTAATTTGTTTTCCTTATGTTTTCACTTCCAATCAAATCCTTTCTTTCCATAGATCTCAATGCAGTGATAGTTGTTTTCCTTAAAAAACTTTGATGATGCTTCATAAGAATCATTAAAAATTAATGGTTCATCATAAAAACTCATGAACAAGTTATCTTATGAGTGATGATATGAGAGAATTTAATTTATCTTAAAGAAAAAAGAGAGTAGAATAAAATTTCATAATCTTACAAGATGCCAAAGAGAAAGTTCAAAATCCTGATCATAAATTGTATAAAGGTATTAGGTTAAATTATCAAAATAAGACTAGAGGCACAATAATAACCACAATGAAGAATGAAACTCTAGAGGAACTCGAATTCATATATTTAGACAAATGCAACTACAATATTCTTCTAATTTATGAAAATCTCTTATCAACACACTAGCAATTTTTCTGGAATAAACCAAGGAAAAAAACTCAATAGATGATGAAAAAAGAATGTAGGATTTTCAAAACTATGTTTGCACATAATGATAAAGAGTATAAATTAACTAAAATATGAGAAAATGATTATGCTATTATGTCAAGGTATTTGTTTGTGAGAGAATGCACACACACATTGGCTAACACATAGACATACCAAAAAACTACATATATAGATGTGAATTCCAATGAATGTTAATGCCAATGAATGTGAATGTCAATAAGATGAATGTTGTGAATATTCTAAAGATAGTATATGAATGGGAAAAAAGGATCCCATATTTCTTATTAATTTAATATAAGACCGGATATCCTCAACAATCATACCAAATTTATCAAATTTAAATTGGCAATGGAACATAGAAATTTTAAAATTACTTGATGTGATATTGCTTGATGAGTACAAAAGCATGGTGCATTGAATTGACCATACCAAAATTAAACACCGGGGTTTGAATTCATTTCTCAAGGAAGTTATCAACTATGAAGGTGAAGACATAATCAATCTTGCTCCAAGTCTCATCAAGAAGTCCAATATACCTATTCATGAAATGTGACAAGCCCTCACCCTCTAAAATCCATCGTGGATTATTCTCATAAGAGTAAGAAGAATTATTGCAACATTTCAAATGTGATTCAATGTATATTGAACCCTCAAAAGTTATGTGGAGACCATACTCTCCAACCAAATTTAGCTCAACATCCAACCATTCCTCATAAGGATGGTGAGATATCTTAAAAGTCTTACCATATAGAGAATGCCACCAACATATATAGAGAATGTCTGGTGAATCTCAACTTTTGCATTAGTATATTCAAGAGGGGTGACAAGTTCCAACTAGACAATCCCTCAATTTTCCTAAGCATGTGCCTCTAATTTGACAGCCTCCAATACTCCAAAATATAACTCTTGATATGTAACATGAATTTCATCAGTTGAATATTGAACATGGCAATACAATCTGACAAAACCCAGGGTGAGAGGAGTGTTTTATAATCATATAAATAACATTATCTTATCCCTAGATTAAGCGGCTCGAATGAGCTTAAACATATTCCATGTATATTCATCTCATGGGTATTGTTCATTATACTAATTTCAAGAAATTTGATGAGATTTTGGGTTATTTGAATAGGGAAAACATGATATTAGAAAAATTAGAGAAGGAGGGTAACCATTTAGACTTCTTGAACAAACATAATGATTTTTCCCCCATTGTTGGTGATCCCTTGAGTGTCTCTATCTCTTATAAGGATGGTCGTGTCTCCTATGTTGCTTTCCTCATTGTGGGTAGTGATCTAAAATGGATCGAAGAAGGCCTAAAAATCAAATTTCTCATAATTGGACGAAACCATCGTCATTTCATCCAACCATATAATTTTGTTTGCAAATGGACGTCATATGCGAAAGTTATCGCGTTCTGACCGATTTCCCAAATAGGAAAAAAGTCATTTGGTAAAAATCAACAGTTCGTACTGTTGACATCAACAGTATGACATGTGACATCAGCATGACATCATGATGACAACATAATGCTGATGTGGCATCACCAGGAGGTGACATGTGTCGCTCAAATTTGGCATTTTCGAGATGAGTTGGAACCTGTACGGATTTGACATGTGGCACTGTATGGATGACATGTGGTAGTATGTACATGATGTTTCCCAATAATAGGCCGATGCATGGCCGTACGGTTGATGACATGCCCTGACACATTGTTGTACGACAGGTGACATGGCAAGTGACTGGGTTGTACGGTGATGATGTGGCATGATGAATGTACATTGATTGTGCTAGTGACTGTGTGGTACAGTCCAATCATAGGGAAACACATGGACTAATCAAAGGACACCATGTGGCACCCCAGAGTTTTCCAATGACGGCTAGTTAAAAAAGTTGTTATGGATTTTTGGGGTTTCACACCCTCGACGTCCATGGGTGAAACAACTTCATGGAAGGGGGCAGATCGATCGGGCTACGTGGCAGGACTTAAAAAAATCTCACCTCATTATTTTAAAAGTTGACATGTGGCACGTGTTAAGGGACAAGCCCTGACTGACCAGGGGCTATGAATTAGGAGCTAAACCATGTGCGGACGCGTGGGAGCTTAAGGGCTTGGCCATATGGGTCATAGCCACAAGACTGAGAGCCAAGACTAGGGGGCCAACATGCCATTTACTAGCCCAAGGATACATGGACCTGTCCCATGCAATCAGGGGCCTAGAGAAAAGGGGTTACACCCTATGCACATTTTTGGTTTTTTAAACATTATCGTAAAATTGTTATGTTGATTTTAGCATGTTTTTAATGGATTTTTCCCAATATTGGGAGATTTGGAGCCCTAGTTGAGGCTAGATCTTGGGAGGAAGTTGGGAGGTTGATGTTGACTTCAAATGTATATAAAAATGGGGTTCTTGGAAACATTAGAGAGGTTCAAAATAGGAGAAACGTTGAATAATTTGAAAGCCAAAACCATTTTTATGCAGGGAAGCCATTAAGAAGGGAAACTTTGCGGGCCAATTGCATGAGCTATGCTCAACCGTTTTTCAGTGTCGTCAGTTGTGTTGGATTATTGAGGTTGAGAAGAACATATCCAGACCATTTTTTAATCCATTTGACACTTTTTTGATGTACGTTTGAAGAATTGAAGAGAAATAATAAATCCTCACCCACTGAGACAAAGGCCTAGAGATATAGGCAATCTTGTCGAACTCCATTAAGAACTTTTCTGTTATGGTTTGTTGATATTTGTGATTATATTTTGATCTTCATTTCTTATTATGGAATATATAATATATCATTAATATATTCTTCTTTCAATAAATTCATAAGTGGTTAATGAACTCATTCTTAAAACATAACCAAGTCTTTAAAAGATCATTTTGAATCAGGTGGTATCATAGCAGGTTGATGATTGGTTTTTGAGTTTGCATGATTACCAGGGAAAACTTGAATCATGGTGAAGGAAAGATTGTAGAAGGGGATGCATAGATTGTTTAACATCCCCCCAAATCAAATTATTTTTGAATTGGAAAATCCTTAGGAAAATTATTTCAGTTTTGGTAAATTTGAAATTGGATTTTTTTTTCCATTTATGGCAATTTCAAATTTCGAATTTGGTTAATTGTAATTAATGATTATGACTGTTGGGTAGAGATCTGATTTGACCCAACTAACTAATTGACTATGACACTTTTATGAAACAAAATATTTTATAATTATTGTAGGAGGACAAATGGAATAACCATGTTGAAATTAGTTGACCATGACTCCATGAGTGGGGAACATGTTGGAACTACCTTAGGGATGATTGTTACAAGTGGAAAATCCAGAATTTGGCCATGGGAAGCCCCTAGAAATAAAGGATTTGGAAAGCTGTGAAAATTCCCAAGACGGAAAAAGACCTAGGCACTTTCATTGTTAGATATATAACATATGTGAGGAGGCATGAAACTGCCTAGTAGGTTGGGGAAAAATTATTTTTTTCTTGTTGTTATGAACTCTACTTGCTGAGTGTGAGGCAAGGAGAAGACTGCTGAAACTTAAATTCATTTGTTGAGGAGGAGCTCCGAGTTATCCCTCATGGATTCATGGTAAGTTTAGGGGGAGAATATGATAAGTGATTTGGCTGCCCTGTTATAAGGTTGGGAGGAATGTGGTTGTTCCATTTGTCTTTCAGCGAACTGGTTTAGATATGTTAACCTATTCCTTCTCTGTTTGAATGATTAAATAACTGATGTAATGCATCTGTTCATTCTGAATTGAAATATTACCATGGATGAGATCTGTTCAATTGTGTGAAGATTAGAACAAATGACCAAATGCCTCAAAACAATTTAATTCTGAGTGACTCTTTTATGTTGGTTTAAATAATGAACGAATGCTATAATTTTACTTTTATTTGATATGTTCATTGAAAGGGTATGAATGAATGAATTCTGGAAATCATTATGTAGGATAAATGACTATTATATGGTGGTAAAACTGTAGGATAATTTCCCGGTATATTGAAACTCATTATGCGGAACTATCTATGTATAAATGGAGCTGAAATCAAGTTCACATACATGTGTTTGTATATTCATGTAAGTAAAACTTCAACCTGTAGGTAAAACTTCTGGGCCATAACACTTATTCGAGACTTCCATTCTCACATAGAATTGAATGAGATCTAATACGAAAACGCTATTTATTCCACGACACACACACACACACACACACACACACACACACACACACACACACACACACACACAAATATATATATATATATTACATATGGATTTATATATAAATGTGTGTGTGTGTGTGTGTGTGTCTATAGTTGGCGATCTGCAAAGACATTATAGAAGGAACTAAGATTGAATGTCTACAATAGAAAATAAATGTATATTAAGATCGGTTCCTATATTATATAAGTAATAAATTGTTCCAACATACATGCAACTACAACTGCATAAATGAAATACTGAATAGAAAATTTGAAACCTCTAAATAAATTGTTTTGTAGCATAAGATTTTTATCTATATAATGTAAATGAAATTAAATAATGTAGCCATGTACATATGGTCATATGCTTAGAGAACTGTAGGTGAAGGAATATACAAAAAACCTATTAAGTAAATAAGACTTTCAATCAGATCCATGGTAAATCGAAAATAAAAAATGAGGAAGAAAATACACTTTCATATCCTACAGTGAGGAATATACAGAGTCACAGTATTCACAAAAATATCGAAGTAAAGAAAAACAATATGGAAGACTCATATAGAATAATAGATATGATACAGATATGTCTATATACAGATTCTATTTAAAAAATAAGGACCTTCAGAAATATATAAGTTCCTTTTTCCATAAAGTGCGTAACTGCAAGTTCAGACTATACAAACATTTGATATTGAATATGAAAATTAAGATGACAGCCACGGTAAATAAATTTCAAGTATAGGATGAGACCAGAATGGAGAGAAGACTCGAATAAAATCATCCAACAGTCATTACATTCTTTCAAATAGATAGGGAAAATTCTTGTAGATTAATCTTTTAAAAATGTTATTACATATAGAAACTAGACCAAGAAAAAAATCAAGAGTACAATTGAAAATTCTCCTCATTCTAGCCACTAGAGGAAATCAAACGAAACTATACCAAACATATATGAATCTAATTGAAATTTTGTCCTTCAATGCTTGAATTCCCAAAGAGTTTATAAAGGGAACTCAAATACCTTTTGCACTTTTTATGAGAGTCGGCACCCATAATTGTACACGGTCGAAACCCTACAAGGAAGTTGCAATTTTACATTAGTATTCACTACGGAAATAAGTTGAATGAAAAAATTCAACAGAATAAAAATAGTCAGAAAGAGTTCAATCTAGACTAGTATTTAACTCAAGCCCGTAGGGTAGGTCTACCCTCCTCTACGCATGTTTAAGGATGTCACCCACGAGCCCCGAAGGAGTGGAAGGGGGCAAGGTCCACCTGACGGGTACCCTTGTAGCCAAAGGGGCCCACCATTAGTGTTGATACCAATCACAAAATCAAGTATATATGAAATGAATTAATCAATTTTGCTAACAGTTACCATATAAATCGTATAAAGCATGTGGTGCAAGTAGGTTGATGTTACACATTATTTTCGTCATCCCTATGACCATTAATGATGTAAACCTATTTGTTTCCTTCAGAGGGGTCAGTGGCATGAGTTCCTAAAGAAAGAAGGGAGAAGAACTTTTCCTGAGAAAATAAGTTGCATTTTCCTTTGTAAAAACCCTATTAAAGAAGATTTTTGCATGTTGCACTATAGCTAGGGTGTGAAAATGCATGATTTTCGTAGGCTGCACCATAGCTAGGCTGCGAAGTGTTTGTATGTTTCTATATAGGAAGGATGAAAAAATTCTCATATGTGGGAAAAACGAGCATCTTTTGGATTCTTCTAGAAGGAGAAACTTCCATGGTGAGGTGGCATCCGAATGGTTTGGATCTTACTTGCTTTCATGATTTAGTGGGATCATCCTAACCTCCTCACCTTATCCTCTTCAACTTATAAAAGGAGAGGATCTCTCATGGAGAAAGTTATCTTTTGATTTTGGAGCTTGGATTGGATTGAGCTTTGGAGATTGTTAGCTTGACTAGATGAGCCATTTTGTCAAGATAGATTGTGAATATTATCAGATCTATGCTCTTAGAATTCTTCGAGTGGAAGTGTGTGGGGAATGAAGGAAAGTTGGAAGGGACCTTACGACATCAAGGCCATGGTTGTAATCTCTCTTTCACATTTAATATGATACAGTGATATGATTATTTCCTATAAAGCTTATTGTGTTTTATTGTATGATTCCTTGATCACATACATAGGTTTATATTGAGTTTATGCTATTACTATCACTTTGGTTGGTTGCGTTCTTTTGTAGGTTCATCATTGTATGATCATTGGAACAGAGCTAGAATGGGGATGGTGAGAAGAAGCGACGTTTAAATGGTATGTCACCTATCCTTCTTTAGTTAGTAAATTCAATATCTAAAACTTAAGGAAAGCATCATGTTTTGGAGTGTTTTTTTCTAGATCTAGGTGGATCTAGGGAGATCAGTTAGTTTTCGTACCTACCAATTTATCCTATAACAAAATTGGTGACTCCACTAGGGAACAAATTTTTCCTAGTTAGTCTAGATTCCCTTGCTTTAATTGCTTGTTATCTGGTTTTTGAGTCTGTGGAAGATCCATCCAGAGTCTCTGGATCTGAAATTTCACTTAGACTCTTTGTCCTTTTTCCAAATTGCTTTTGATTAAATACATTCCCACACTTCACCTGTATACAACCCACAAAAAACCTGATTACAAATTTCCCTCGCACTTGTTAATGGTATACACTAATGACCGGTAATCAAGTTGTTTCTACCATGTTCGACTTCAACACATGTATTCACATGGTTAGATTCCTACTATAAAGTGGTGGAGATGAAGACCCTGGATATTTTCTAATAGATCCAGGTTGTGTTGGAGTATATTCAGTGTACTATTACATAGATCCACGTTGTATGTCTGGTGTCCGTGTTCAAATTTGAGTCTTTAACACATAGATACACAGTGTATTTTTGGTGGCTATGTTCAGATTTGAGTCACATTGGCATGGATCCACATTGTATGTTTGGTGGCCATGACCTCTCTTACTTGACATGGATCTTCACATGTCTACATTTATGCTCTGAGTCATTTGTATTCTGAGTATGGGAATGCCTACCTTAGTGATGATATATTATTGTAATGTATTTCCTTGTTTGTTAGCAGGTTTTCGACCGACTGTTCCTTGTTCCCTACACACACTCGACAAAGTATTTCAACTATCACTTTGTTCTAACTTCATACTTTGGGGGTCTCTCTATTACACATTATTTCCATCATCCCTATGACTGTTAATGAAATAAACCTATCTATTTCCTTCAGAGGGGTTAGTGGCCTGAGTTCCTGAAGAAAGAAGGGAGAAGAACGTTTCCTGAGAAAAGAAGTTGCATTTTCCTTTGTAAAAACCCTATTAAAGAGGATTTTCACATGTACTATATATAGGGTGAGAAAATGCTTGATTTTCATAGACTTCACCATAGGTAGGTCACGAAGTGTTCGCAGGTTGCTATATAGGCAGGGTGTGAAAATGCTCATACGTGGGAAAAACGAGCATCTTCTCGATGCTTCTAGAAGGAGAAGCTTCCATGGTGAGGTGGCATCTGAATGGTTTGGATCTTACTTGCCTTCATGATTTAGTGGGATCATCCTAACCTCCTCACGTTATCCTCTTAAACTTATAAAAGGAGAGGAGCTCTCATGGAGAAAGTTAGCTTTTTGGATTATCTTGGATTGGATTGAGCTTTGGATATTGTTAGCTTGGCTAGATGAGCCATTTTTTCAAGATAGATTGTGAATATTATCATATATATGATCTTAGAATTCTTGGAGTTGAAGTGTGTGGGGAACAAAGGACAGTTGGAAGGGACCTTATGAAATCAAGGCCATGGATGTAATCTCTCTTTCATATTTAATATGATATAGTAATATGATTCTTTCCTATAAATCTTGTTGTGTTTTACTGTATGATTCCTTGATCACATACACAGGTTTATATTGAGTTTATGCTATTACTATCAATTTGGTTGGTTGTGTTCTTTTATAGGTTCATCATTGTATGAGCATTGGAACAGAGCTAGGATGGCGATGGTGAGAAGAAGCGACGTTTAAACGGTATATCACCTATCCCTCTTTAGTTAGTAAATTCAATATCTAAAACGTAAGGAAAGCATCATGTTATGGTGTGTTTTGTTCTAGATCTAGGTGGATCTAGGGAGATCCATTAGTTTCCCCAGTGGAGTCCCCAATTTTGTTATAGGATAAATTAGTAGGTGCAGACACTAACTGATCTCCCTAGATCCACCTAGATCTAGAACAAAACACACCACAACATGACGCTTTCATTAAGTTTTAGATATTGAATTTACTAACTAAAGAGGGATAGGTGACATACCATTTAGACATCTCTTCTTCTCACCATCGCCATCCTAGCTCCATTCCAACGCTCATACAATGATGAACCTGCAAAAGAACGCAACCAACGAAAGTGATAGTAATAGCATAATCGCAATATAAACCTACGTATGTGATCAAGGAATCATACAATAAAACACAACAAGATTTATAGGAAAGAATCATATTACTGTATCATATTAAATGTGAAATAGATATTACAACCATGGACTTTATGTCATAAGGTCCCTTCCAACTTCCCTTGATTCCCCACACACTTCCACTCCAAGGATTTTGAGAGCATAGATCTAATAATATTCACAATCTATCTTGACAAAATGGCTCATCTAGCCAAGCTAACAATCTCCAAAGCTCATTCCAATGCAAGCTCCAAAATCAAAAGCTAACTTTCTGCATGAGAGCTCCTCTCCTTTTATAAGTTGAAGAGGATAAGGTGAGGAGGTTAGGATGGTCCCACTAAATCTTGAAAGCGAGTAAGATCGAAGCCATTTGGATTCCACCTCACCATGGAAGTTTCTCCTTCTAGAAGCATCGAGAAGATGCTCATTTTTCCCATGTATGAGCATTTTTGCATCCTGCCTATATAGAAACCTGTGAACACTTCACGACCTAGATATGGTGCAGCCTGTGAAAATTAGGCATTTTCTCACCCTAGCTATAGTGCATCATGCTAACATCATCTTTAATAGGGTTTTTACAAAGGAAAATGCAACTTCTTTTCTCAGGAAAAGTTATTCTCCCTTCTTTCCTCAGGAACTCAGACCACTAACCCCTCTGAAGTAAACATATAGGTTTACATCATTAACTGTTATAGGGATGATGAAAATAATTTTTAATAAAGAGCCCCACAAAGTATGAACTTAGAACAGAGTGATAACTGAAATACTTTGTCGAGTATGTGTAGGGAACAAGGAACAGTTGGTCAAAAACCTGCCAACAAACAAGGAAATACAGTATAATAATATATCATCACTGAGGTAGGCATTTCCATACTCAGAATACAAATGAATCAAAGCATAAATGCCAACATGCGAAGATCCATGTCAAGTAAGAAAGATCATGGCCACCAAACATACATTGTGAATCCATGCCAATATGACTCAAATATGAACATATCCACCAAAAATACACTGTGGATCTATGTGTTAAAGAATCAAATTTGAACATAGCCATGAGACATACAATGTGGATCTATGCAACAGTACAAACTGAAAATACTCCAAAGAAACTTGAATCTATCAGAAAAGATCCAGGGTCTTCATCTCCACCACTATATAGTACGAATCTAACCATGCGAATACATGTGTCAAAGTTGAACATGGTAGAAACCACTTGATTACCGGTCGTTAGTGAATACCATTAACAAGTGCAAGAGAAATCACCATTAATGTCAATGACTCCCAAGGTATTGTAGTATAATCCAATAAATGTGAATCAATGAGTTGAGGTCGAACACTCGACGAAACCTTCCAATCAGAGGTCAATAATGAAAACTCATTGTTGAAAGCAAGGAAACCTGCCATTGAGGCATGCAAGTTCCAAGGTACCAATTGGTTTCTAATTCTAATTCTTGGATAATGAGTTGAAGTGGACAGGAAAAGACTCGTCACCGGAGGGCCTTAATGTATCCCACATCAATGACATGAAACGAGTAAAAATATTTGAGGTAGATCAGAGTAACAAGTGATTCAGGACTGACTCGGGGATGGTCGATGCAATAGAATGCTTAAGGACTACAGAAATGGCCCACACAATAGAAGGCTTTTCATGTTGGACATCTTTTTGAAAATATTGACGACACAACAACTGTCCTAGAAACACTGACTCAACAATAGGGATCACATACCAATTTTTAATCTTATAAAGGAGTATGATCAAGAGACAAGCAGATTTTCCAACCTACACACAAAGCACATGAAAGGGTGTCATGTTCAAAAGTGACTCTTCCACAAAATATAGGTTTAGATACATTTATTTCCCAATTTCCGCCGCACCATTTCTAGCTAGTACCTCTTTATTTTTAGACAAGCTTGAGGAGGATAATATATGCTTGTTGATGTAATCTCATCCTTCAAACGATTCCTTCAAAGTATATTTAACGAACCCTAAGAAGGAGTGGTTCAGTCCCATAAGGACCTTTCGATGTTTGTTTAATGAGTCAAAATAAAGAAAACTCAGGGGTTTTTCAGGTTTAGAGAGTCTGAAAAACACTTAAAGAAAAACTCTCTCAGTTCCTTTCTCGTAAATTAGTTCGACGAGACCGAAAAAGTGATAAACTATCACTCACCAAACTTTTTCTTCAAATATTTTTACGAGCGTGAAAAGAACAAGATTGCTCGACAATGTTTTCATGTTTAAAGAGTCTGAAAAGAGATTAAAGGGAACTCCAGGGGTTCCTTTTTCGTATAACCTTTACGAGTCCGAAAAAGTGATAAAAGTATACTCGATTACATTCTCACGTATTTACAAGCATTAGAAAGAACAAAGACTAATCTTGGTAACTTATTCTCATGTATTTGCGAGCATGAGAAATAACAAAGACTAAGCTCGAGATTGTTTTTATTTTTATGCAGCCTTTAAAAAAAAATAAAAAATGCTTGGGATAGATTTTATTTTTACACAAGCTTAAAAACTAAACAAAACTATGCTTGAACCTAGTTTCATTTTTACACAAGCTTGAACCAGATGAAACTATGCTTGAGGTAGGTGGTTCCATTTTTACACAAGCTTGAACCAAAGTAAAAACTATGCTTGAACTTTCCAACGCATTATCCACGAATTCACATGGTTGGTACTTAGCCCCTAGCTTTAGAAGCTAGCGGCTCAACTTCAGCATGCAGTCCAGAGGCTGAGGAAAATGCCCCCCAAGCTTCGTTTTATCCAACTGCAAAGGAGAATGAAATGAAGCTTCAAATACTAGATGAAGGACTTGACTCAAATAGAAAGGGGGGAAATTATTTCATTTTTTAACGAGCTTGACACAGAAAAAAGAACTATGCTCTTAACCTCTGTTTCATTTTTTAACGAGGTTTCCACAAAGACAAAAAAACTATCCTCATAAGTGGTTTCATTTTTTAACGATCTTGAAATCAGAAAATCATGCTCATATACCTCTGTTTCATTTTTTAAGGAGGTTGCCTCAGAGACGCAAAACTATCCTCAGAGTCTCTCTTCTTGATCATGGATTGCAAGAGGACCATGCTCCGGAATGACACCATGTCAAGGGACAAAAATCGGTCATGGCTTCTAGGAGGTCTTCACTAGAAGGAAGAAACACACTTTGGAAGGAACACATGTCGAAGGTTGCGACAGGGGTAAGAAGATCAGGCTCTAAAGACCCTATCGAAGAGATCACCATGTCAACTACTCGATCTAAGTCATCAAAAGTTGAATTCATGGGAGACAACACCACATAATTGACATGTGGCAGGGGAGATACTGTCTTCATATAAGAACCATTTATGGAGGTAATCCAGTCAGGATTGATGAATGAAAGTTGATCAATATTCACCATTCTTCCATCGTGTGGGAAAGATATCATGCGAAAAAGAGTAGACACAATAGATTTCATGGAATAGACATAATCTGGCCCAAGGGGTACAGAAAAATCCAAGGGGTCTTGGACAACCATGACATCAATAAAACCAATTTTCCCTCTCAAAGTTACAGGAAACTGAGGAAGGGTCCCTAAACGTTGACTGGTTCTTTTGTTGAGAGATAACAAATTCTGCGTAACCGGGGCAAGCTGAGGACAACCCAAAGTTTTCCAAGCAAAAGAGGACAAAATGCTAACGGACACACCTTCATCTATCAATGTCTGAGGAATGTCCTGATCAAAAACTTGCATTGTAATATGGAAAGGAATTGGAGAGGGAAGATGAGGTCCAGTTAGCACACCCCAATTAAAAAGGATGGCCTCATTACTTGGAGGGTGTTTCAGGGGAGAAGGAGGAATACCCGTCGACATGATAGAGTCTTTGTCAACGAGAAAAACATGGGCAATATCGTGTTTACTCTCAAGCGGGAGAGTAGGATCGACCGATGATGAGATCATATCGACCACTTGGGTTGCATTCTCCAAGGGGAGAATGGGATCGACGCTTGGAAAATGATTGACCGCTTGGGTTTCACTCTCTAACAGGAGAGTGGGATCAACCGAGGATGGGATCGAATCGACCACTTGGTCTACTGGTTCAACGAAGGACGTGACCAGATTGACCACTTGATCAACCAGACTGACCAACGGGGGAACCATATTGATCATTCCATCAACTACAGGTGGGTTGAGAGAAAGCTTGCGATAAGTAGCTAGAAGTTGAAGCTGTGAAAAATTCATGTCTTCCAGGAATTTTGAGGCTTCTTCCATATGAGGGAAAATATGATTTAGATGACGCCCTTTGCATAACATAGACGAGAACTTGACTCTACTTTTTTTCTTCCCAATGGTATCATGACTAGTTGACGGGAGGTCATTAGCATGTTGTTCAGAGGTTGATGACATGGGTTGGTCAGGGTGTGTAGACCATACTTCTATAACCTAGGATAGACTAGGGAAATCCCTAAGAATATGGATACCCTTACAAAGCCTGCAAGGGTACTTGGGCTTACGATTTATTTGGGTGATCTTAACGTCATCAACACTCCCAACATGATTAACAGTAACTAGTTGTTTTCCAACATGTTTGAGAGTGGTTGGAGGTTTTGACCCTTGTTTATCTTTCTTCTTCTTAATATTTCTTTTCTTATTCTTCTTATTCACCAGGTTACTAGATTCAGAAATTTCACTCGATGAAGAAGATGAAACGGAAGGTGACCTTGCAAGCGAAGAAGGCAAAGAAGACCTTACTAGTGAATAAGGTGAAGGATCAACATGAGGTTGATTCTCTTGGGGGAAAGTGCTTGTGACTAAAGAACTAACTACATTTGGGATTACCTGAGTGGAAAACAACCATATCGGTAATCCAATTGTGAGACCTGGAAGGCTCAAAGTAGAAATATGAGGAGGACCAATGTTTCTGTAAGAAGGAAAAACAAAAGGTTCCCATGGAAATGGAGTTCTGTAACATACCCACTACCTAAAATCAAACTTTTTCGTTCATTACTCAACATAGAGAAATCCCAAAGCTCGCAGCAGCGAAAGGCCAAACCCGATCCATAGGTCCTTATTTCCCTGTCATGGCCTCTTCTTCACGCGCCTGTGACATTTCCCGATGATAATTTCGGGTTTCGGGGTTTCGTGATTCCCGATGACAAGATTTCCTATCCTCTCGAACTCTCGATCTCCAATTTGTCGATGCGCCCCTTTACGCGCTATCCCTCCTGGCTAAACTCCTGTCCCATATGACCACTATTTCACAATACCACAGCCTTATCTCCTTTCGGGGTTTTGGGCTTCCAAAAGCCGATGTGCTCTGACTTCAGCTAGCCCTTCGGGCTAGACCTTTTGTCCACATGACCTTCCCCTCTATGACCGCAGCCACACTTCTTATTGGGGTTTCGGACTTTTCAATGCTGAGATGCATTTTCCCTCAGGACTCGCGATCCTCCGATTCCCGATACGACGTCAGTTAATAACCCCCTTTTTTTTTGTTCCTTTAGCGCGATAAACGAATGTGATCGCCCATGAAACCAAAGGTCCCTGATTTCTATCGAGACTTCAGGCTTTCAAATTTTGAAATGAATTTGTTCTCGGGACTACCGATCTCTCGAATCCTGATTCTCTGCTATGCTGACAAATGGTCCCCACGATGGATCTTTCCCTTCCTTGTGGAATTTCAGACTTCGCGATTCCGAATTGCAAGGACTTCTTGTCCACGGGATTCTCAATTCCCCGACTCCCGAAATGCCGATGGACTACTTTCTTTTTGGGAAACCTCCTGAATTCTCTGATCTCCTCCACGCGTCCTCCTCAAGATGGATGGTCCTAATCGTCTCTCGCAATTTCACGACTTTTGATGCTTCAGAAGTCTTTTCCTCAGGACTCGCGAAATACCGAACCCCGATGCACCTATTGATTTTTCTATCAGGACTTCCCCGATGGTTTGGATCTCCGCCATGTGTTCCGGCTAATAGACGACCCTGATCCAATCTCGTGATTTCAGAGTTTTTGATACCCCGATGACATAAATTCTATGTCAACTCAAAACCCCGGTAGCCGATATACCGACGGGCTCTCGATTTCTGCCACGTGTCTGCAAAAATGGACGGTCCATATCATTTCGTTGTTTTAGGACTTGAAATGCCCCAACTTTCTCAACCTCAAGAATTATGATACCCCGAGTACCGATATCCCAATGTGTCAACCCTCTCGTTGGGATTTTACCCCCTATTGTTCATGAAGTTTTAACCCTCATGCATCTCTTAACGGATCGAACGACTGTCGGGTTTTTCTAGCTAAGATCTAATGGCTTAGATCTATCCCACCTTGCGCATTCTTCCACTACTTCATGGATGTGGAAAGATCAACGGTCCAAATGTTCTCATGGACCTTGGGGTCTACGATCCCGATTTCCTCGCTATTCACGAAGATAGAGGGAAAAGGGGCAAGTTATGTAGCGCCCTTGTTTCTTTCGTCAATCTAACGGTTGTGAATGAACCTGGGTCCTCCGATGGGATCTCATCCGTCGATTCATTTCTTATCCCTACGCTGCTACCTCAGAATTTTAAGAGGGTCATTCCTCCTCATACAGGGTTATTAAGACTTTCCCATTCAAGTCCCTTTTCTAGGTTCTTGGTAAACCTTCCCAAGGAGGGAATCTCTGTGAAGAGATCTATTTCGGGGCATCCCTGGAGACAGATTGTAAGGTAGCTAGAGAGGTAGTGGGGGGCCCTAGAGGGCCCATAATGATAATAGTGGAGGTCATTCAATGTAAGGTGGACTAGGTCCAATATCTTACTAAATAAGGCCCACTATGGTAGTTAGATATAATAAATGGGTAATTAGATATAATAAATGTAAGAGGACTTCTTAGAAGGTTCTACTTCTAGAAGATTCCTCCTCTAGAATGTTCTTAGGTGATGGTAACACTATATAAAGGGGTTCAAGCAATGTAATGAGATATGAAGAGAAATATTGTATTTTGATTTGAAGCTCATTAGGAGGTTTCCCCCTCGAAGAGGCAAATGAACAGGAGAGGATGCCTTCCATAATAGGATCCATTGTATGGTGTTGCCCTACCTCAAGGGTTTGATATAATAAAGTTGTATTTTTCTATATTGTTCTTATATATATGTTGTGGTGCTTTTGTATTCATTATTTGGTTCTTAACAAGTAGTATCAAAGCACTTTCCTTGGGCAGACATTGTGGGCAAATATTTTTTATTTTTGTAGAATTTTTTTTTTCAGACTAGAAAAAAGAGGGCCACGACATTCTCGAAGTTTTTGGTATATTTTTGTGAAAAATTTGCAGAAACGGGTTCTAGATCTGAATTCCTCTTAGAAAAACACCCAATTTGAAAAAATAAATCGTCCGAAACGTAGTCTAGGAAGTCAAGATATTGAAGTTTAAAATCTGCCAATTTTCAGGATTGTTTCCACGAACGATAGCTAGAATTTTTTTTCTGTAGCATTTGGAAGCCAAATTTGCCCAAATAAATTACAGATCTGAGTTCCTCTCACAATTTCACCCAATTTCAAAAACAAAATCAGTGAAAACGGAGTCCAAGAAGTGAAGTTATGAGCATTTTGACTTCAACAGTTTTTAAGGGTTTTTCCAGAAAAAGCCGCGATTTTCTGTCGAAACTTATTGGGTCTATTTTTTGTGTTTTTTCATGATGGCTACAGGACCAAAGAGTTCATAGGGTGCTCAGATGGCTATTTCCTCTCAAACCCTGAAATAAATTCTTGAATCATTCAAAGCCCAATTGTTTCACATATTGGATGACAGATTGGATGCATTTGTACATGGCCTTACAGTCAGCCTCACAGATAGCCTCACAGACGGTCTCAATGATAGTTTTCGTAGTATTCAAGATTCATTGAATAACATGCAGGAGAGATTTCTTATGGAGGGCCTCAGGGATGAATATAATCAAGAAATATATGCTTGGTATGATTTTGAGACAGATTGTGATGATTGGTATATGGATAGTTGTAATTTCTAGGATGACAACCACTTTCATATTTTATTTGATGACTCTACTACACCTTTTGTAGAGAACATCAATGTACCACATCAGGGGATAGTTACCAATGTTCAGTCTACATATTCTACAGTGGTATTATTCATTACAGATTCTTCTATGACCCTTTTCCACTATGTGGATGGATCTTCTTATTTGGATCCACATGATAGGTGTCAGTCTTTGGAGTGCCATTTGGAGTTCGTTATTGGGTTCCAAAATCTTCCATGGGGAGTTCACATGAGCACTTGGACATGGGACCCGGGCTTACAATGGTGGTTGGACTACTTCAACATGGTGGATTTCCTTTCTACATGGGACCTTGGTTCTTCAGTCTTATTCAGCATTATGGTCCACAATTATCCATGGGACCTTGGTATATGGTTGTACATCAAGCGTTGAGGACAACGCTTTCATAAGGGGGATGGAATGTAAGGTAGCTAGAGAGGTAGTGGGGGGGCCCAGAGGGCCCATAGTGATAATAGTGGAGGCCATTCAATGTAAGGTTGACTAGGTCCAGTATCTTATTAAATAAGGCCCACTATGGTAGTTAGATATAATAAATGAGTAATTAGATATAATAAATGTAAGAGGACTTCTTAAAAGGTTCTATTTCTAGAAGATTCCTCCTCTAGAATGTTCTTAGGTGATGGTAGCACTATATAAAGGGGTTCAAGCAATGTAATGAGATATGAAGAGAAGCATTGTATTTGGAGTTGAAACTCATTAGGAGGTTTCCCCCTCGAAGAGGCAAGTGAACAAGAGAGGATCCCTTCAATAATAGGATCCATTTTATGGTGTTTCCCTACCTCAAGGGTTTGATATAATAAAGTTGTGTTTTTCTATATTGTTCTTATATATCTGTTGTGGTGTTTTTGTATTCAGTATTTGGTTCTTAACACAGATAAGGGGAAACAACTTATTGAGATCGGGCTGGAAGTCTGACTTGGTTCAACTTAAGCATAATTAAATTCATTTATCAACATAAGCCATGCATGGATTTTCTGTTATAAGCATATACAACTACTAGTACTGATCAAACATCATACAGTCATTCTTATAATGAAAACATTCATAGTTCCACAACTTATGAGCATAGTTATCAAAATACACATATTTCAAGATGCCAAAGGCAAAACACTTATCAAAAATAACACCAGGGTTAAGTAATTGCTGAGAGGGGTGCTCGTTTCCACCCAACCGTAGGCTCAACGACTCCCATCGGATTTACCACTAGCCACCCACGAGATGAGACCATGATGCTATGAGATTACGTCTCTTTGTCTGCCAGTGACCAGGAGTGAAGGTTGCAATCCTCCCTCTCTGCTATCACTCACTCTATGTAATGCCAGAGTTCCCCTCACATCTGCCTCCTCCCATCGCTTCTTCCCCATGCCTTATCCTCTTGCAAGGTTGCGTGTGGCATGATTACCCTCGCATTGATCAGGCCTGACGGCTCTATGGATAGGCGATTCACCTCCCCATCCCTCATTAAGCCATCAACCTGCCAACCTGCAAGGCATTAAATTCAGGGCCAGCGAGCCTCTTTTGGTTCTCCGAGCCAGTGGAGTCCAAATATGTTATTAATTCTCGGTGGAAGTTAACGCCACCTTTCCAAGTGCCCTCCACCGCCATCGTGGTCTATTTTCCTGCACATCCCCTCTCAACAGTCCTACAATAAATTCAAAATGTTATTCACATTCATTGACCTCGTCCTCAAGGTCCATTTACATCACATATTCACATTTATGAGTTTTCCATAGTTCTTGGCCAGTCCAGTTATATTTACAAGATGGGGGAAACAGGGTGTTACAATTCCCTCCCCCTTAAAAAGGAACATCGTCCTCGATGTTCTTATCTACTAACATGAATTACATGTACATAAGTAAACAAAATCGGATATGCCTGTCTCATGGCATCCTCCATTTCCCATGTAGCCTCATCTGGGCCAAAATGTTTCCACTGCACCTTGACCTATGCAATGGTTCTGTTTCGGAGCGGGGTTTCCTTTCTATCCAGTATGCATTGGGGTTCTGGTAGAAATTCTCCCTCTGATTCCACCTGGATCATAGACCAGTCAATTATATGATTAGCATCATGTACATATTTCTTCAATAATGAAACATGGAAAACATTATGTTCTTTAACTGTGGAAGGAAGTGATAGCCGATAGGCTATAGGTCCAACTCTATCTAAAACCTCAAAGGGTCCACAATACCGGGGTGCCAATTTGGCACAAGCTCCCATTTTCAAATAACTCCTTCTGGGCTTAATTCTGAGATATACATGGTCTCCCATTTTGAACTCTCTTGGAGTTCTCTTTTGATCAACATAACTTTTCTGTCGGTTCTGGGCGACCTTCAGATTTTGTTTTATCTGAGTCACTTGTTGTTCCATTTATTTTAGCATGTCGGGTCCAAAACAAATCCTATTTACAGGATTACTCTAACTGATTGGAGTATTACACGGCCTACCGTAGAGGACCTCGAAGGGACTCATCTTTAAGGATGCTTGGTAGCCGTTGTTGTAGGCGAATTCTACCAATGGCAGGTAGTCTTCCCATTTTCTGGGTTGATGCATTAGATGCATGCTTAACATATCCTCTAATATTTGATTCACTCTTTATGTTTGTCCATCGGTTTGAGGGTGATAGGCGGTGCTAAACAACAATTTAGTCTCTAAACCCGCCATCAGTGATTTCCAAAAACTAGAAGTAAATTTTGTGTCTCTGTCAGATATTATCTCCCTCGACATATCGTGCAATTGGAATACCTCTTTAATGAATATCTAGGTGATATTTATCACCTTGCAGGTTGATTTGACGGGGATGAAATGAGTAGAATTGCTCATTTTATTCACCACTACCATGATGGCGTCATTATGTTTGGTTGAAGTTGGCAATCCAGTGATAAAATCCATGGAGATGGTTTCCCATTTCCATTCTGGGATGGGTAAAGGGTGTAGTAGTCCTGATGGGTGTCGATGTTCTGCTTTAACCTATTGGCACTCTATGCATTGGGCCAAATATTTGGCTATGTGCTTCTTCAATCCAGGCCAATAAAATTGTTTCCGGGTGGCAGTGATCATTTTCTGGTAGCCTGGGTGACCAGTGTAGGGTCTTTTATGTAGTTCATCCATGATGAACCTCTTCAAGTCGTCACAATTGGGAATGTACAGTCTATCTCTATGAGTGAGCAGGCCTCCTCCGGTCATCTGATAGCCTTCATATTTTTCTCCAGCGGGTTCTTGTTGTAGGTACAGGGTCAAATTTCGAACGAAGGGATCTGTTTCTTGTGCCTCTTTGACTCTGTTCTTGACATTTGTCTCGCAGGTACTCACTGCTGGCAGGTGAATCATTTTCATGCTTCTATTGAGGGCATCAGCCACCCTATTTTCCTTCCCTTTAATGTGTTTGATTTCAAAATCAAATTCGCTAAGGAGGGCCATCCATCTAGCTTGTCTAGCATTGAGCTTTGGTTGGTTGAACAAATGCCATAATCCACAGTGATCTGTCATAAGCACAAATTTTCTTCCCAAGAGGTAATGCCTCCACATTTTTAAGGCATGCACTATGGCAGCCAGTTCTAGATCATGAGTCACATAGTTGACCTCATGTTCATTCAATTTTTCGGATTCATAGAAGATCACCTTTCCTTCCTACATAAGGACTCCTCCGAGCCCTTCTTTATAGGCATCTGTGCACACAAGGAAGTCAACTTCTGGGTCAATGATTTTCAACACGGGTGCATGGGTCAGTAGATGTTTCAGGGTTTGGAATCTTTCTTCACATTGTTGTGTCCACGGGAATTTTGTCCCCTTCTTCTGGAGGGCAGTGATTGGACAACCAATCTTGGAGAAATATTTTATAAATCTCCTATAGTATCCCGCCAATCCCATAAAGGATCTGATGTCTGAGACATCCTTTGGGGTAGGCCATTCCATGATAGACCTGATCTTGACAGGATCTACTGCTACCCCTTCCTTGAACAAAACATGTCCCAAGTAGTGTATTTTCTTCTGAAAGAAGTCACATTTACCGAATTTGGCATAGAGTTGATGCTCTCTTAGCACTTGCAGCACAAGTCTAAGATGTTCTTCATGTTCTTCTCTATTCTTAGAGTAGATTAAAATGTCATCAATAAAAACTAGTACAAATTTATCTAGAAATTTACTGAGTACGTTGTTCATTAAGCACATGAAAGTGGTAGGGGCATTGGTTAACCCGAATGGCACTACCACAAACTCATAGTGACCATACCGTGTCCAGAAATCAGTTTTATGGATGTCTTCACCCTTAATTCGGACTTGATGGTATCCCAACCTCAAGTCAATCTTTGAGAAAATATACGTGCCTCCCAACTGGTCGAATAGATCATCGATCCTGGGCAAGGGGTACTTGTTCTTTATGGTTACTTTATTAAGTTGCCTATAATCTATACATAGTCTAAGGGTGCCATACTTCTTTTTCACAAACAGGACTTGTGCTCCCCATGGGGACACGCTGGGTCGAATATAACCCTTATCCATCATTTCTTTCAATTGTAATTTGAGTTCAACTAATTCAGGTGTGCTCATCCGGTAGGGTGTCCTGGACACTGACACCACTCCTGGTGCGAGTTCTATCGAGAATTCAATGTCTCTTCTCGGAGGTAGACCTGATACCTCTTCCGGAAACACATCTCTGTATTCTCTCAGGATAGGGTGATCATCAGGGATGGGTTTAGCGCCTTCGATTGTTTTCAATACTTGTATTGCATATAGGGGACATCCCTTTCGGAAATACTTTCTCGTTTGCAGGGCTGATATTTGTCTCACCGAGACCAGTTTTTGGATCCCTTGGAGGGTTATCCCTTTTCCTTCTTTGCTCACACATTCTAAGGTTTTATGATAACAATCCAATTTGGCTTTATGGGCGGCCAACCAGTCCATACCAATCAACATATCGTATGATCCCAGGGGTAATACATTAAGGGTTGCTTGGTTGGGGAATTCACCCAACATTAACTGGAAGGCTGGTATGACCTCTACCACCTTTCTTTTGGTGCCATTGGATAACTATACCAACCATGGCTTAGTTTTCTTTTGTGGCTGTAGCTTACACTTATCAACAACTTTAGGTGCTATATAACTCAAATTTGAACCAGGGTCAATCAAAACAGACACTAGATGGTTGAAAATCATACCTTCTATTTCCACTACTGAAGCTTGGTGATCAGCTTGGTTATTATCCAAGGCTGCATAAATCTGCGGCACACTCCTTGCCACATCATTGACTGTGGTAGCTTCCTGCATGTTATAAATTTTCCGACTGTTCTGTTGTTGGTGTGGACAGTCTCTTAAGAGATGCTCTTCTCCGCAACCCCAACATTTCAGAGGTTCTTTCTTTGGGTTATTAGTCTTCACTGGTATAGGTCCAGAAGTTTTATTTCCATCCACCGAGGAAAAGTTCTACTAGAGTACACTCCAGGTTGGAAAGTTCATTCTGGGGTTCTTCTTGTAGCTCTTAAATTCTGAGAATTTAATCCCCTTTTTCTGAAATTTCGAACCACTCTTTTGTTTCCAGTCCCCACGAGACTCTGTCTGATGTCCATATTGTTCATGATAATATGTTGCTTTTCGAATAGTGTCTTCTAAGGTCTTTGGCTCGTCAAATTCGATTCGGTTCCAGTATTCCTTGGGTAACTCGCTGATGAAGCGTTGTGCCTTTGCCTTCTCTTCTTTGATGTAGGGTACATATCTCAATAAGTCGAGGAATTTGTTGACATATTCCTCTATAGTGAGTTGCCCCAGTTTGAGTTCATAAAACTCTTTAGCCTTCTCATCGAAATACCTTTCTAACAAATACTTCTTCTGGAAGTACTTCTCAAACCGTTTCCAAGACAGGTCCTCCGCACGGACCCCTTTCATGTTCTTAAGATCTTCCCGCCAGATGGAAACCTTTCCATTTAGATTGAAAGTGGCCACTCGGGCCTTCATATTTTCTGAAAAATCATGGACTCTGAAGTATTTCTTTAGTCCAAGTAACCAAGCCTCAGCTTCCTCTCCCTTCTTTATCTCACTGTTGAATGAGGGGTGTTTTGCCTTTCTAAATTCTTCAAATTTATGACCCTTGGAAGTCTTTTGTTTCTTCCGGTTTCTTTGAGAATAGGAACTGGTCCTGTTGCTGGAAGAGCCTTCTGAATCGCCAACTTCCTTTTTAGTGGAATCATCTGGAACTGGTCCTTTACCTCTGGGGTGGACCTTTCTTATGTGCTTCTCTCAGTATGGCCACTGACACGACCATGATTTTGCATCTCAGGTTCCTGCTGCATTTGTCACTGTATGTCAGATAAGCTCTGCAGTAAAAATGCATTAATTTCAGTTTGATTTTCTTGTTCTTTCATCATTCTTTCATTGTCATCCTTACAACTTTGCAATTCAAACATGAGACTCCACACAATCTCAGCTAGATATGGAGGGGTTCCTATTTCTCTTATTTCGTCAGACTCTTCGTCTCTATTGTGGGAGATTTTTCCCACCTCTTGGTGAGTCATCATGCTCTGCGTCTGTAGATTCCCGTAGCTAATCATCCACTTGAGTGAAAAGACAAACGTTGGATATTAGTCAATAGTTAAATACATTTTTATAATTTGCGCATAATTCATAACTCTTTCACATGAATACACAGTCGGGTTCTCGTTTCCAAGTTTTAATCCTGGACAAGAGAGTTACGTTAGGGGTTATTTCTTCGTAGGAGTACTTCAAACGAAGTTGATGCGTAACTCTTACATGAGCCCAATCAGGCCGAGTGTTGTAACCATGCTCTGATACCACTTTGTAACATACCCAATACCTAAAATCAAACTTTTTCGTTGATTTCTCAACAATGATAAATCCCAAAGCTCGCAGCAGCAAAAGGCCAAACCTGATCCATAGGTCCTTATTTCCATGTCACGGCCTCTTCTTCACACGCCTGTGACATTTCCCGATGATAATTTTGGGTTTCAGGGTTTCATGATTCCCGATGACAAGAGTTCCTGTCCTCTCAAACTCCCGATCTCCGATTTGTCGATGCGACCCTTTACGCGCTAGCCCTCCTAGATAAACTCCTGGCCCATATGACCACTATTTCACAAGACTGCAGCCTTATCTCCTTCCGGGGTTTTGGGCTTCCAAAAGCCAATTCGCTCTGACTTTAGCTAGCCCTTCGAGCTAGACCTTTGGTCCACGTGACCTTCCCCTCTATGACCACAGCCACACTTCTTATCGGGGTTTCAGAATTTTCAATGCCGAGATGCATTTGTCTTCAGGACTCGCGATCCTCCGATTCTCGATACGACGTCAGCTAATAACCCCCCTTTTTTTTTGCCTTTAGCACGATCAATGACTATGATCATCGATGAAACCAATGGTCCCTGATTTCTATCGGGACTTCGGGGTTTCAAATGCTGAAATGCATTTGTTCTCGGGACTTCCGATCTCTCGAATCTAGATTCTTCGCTATGGTGACAGCTGACCCCCACGATGGAGCTTTCCCTTCCTTCTCAGAATTTTGGACTTCGTGATTCCGAATTGCAAGGACTTCTTGTCCATGAGATTCTTGATTCCTTGACTCCAGAAATGCCGATGGACTACTTTCTTTTTGGGAAACCTCCCGAATTGATCCGGATTTTATGAGCAGAATGAAATGAATACAGATTATTAATAGGTGCTTAACACGAAAATAACAGAGATACAGTAAAACTGGTTTTCTATTAAATAACGAAATAAGCTGAAACTGTAAAAATGCAGCGGAAACAAGCTTGCTGGAATGGTGGCGGCTTATCTCTGAGAAGAGATGTGACAGCAGCGCACATT
>ML777267.1:478894-537006 GCA_009831015.1 Picea engelmannii
CGTTTTCCCAAAAAACATCGTTTAGGGCCTCAAAATGGCCCCGGAAGTTAAAACTGCTAAAAATAGTAAATTACCAAAATTGCCAAAAACATGTTTTGGGCCAGTTGGAGAAGGTGGGTGGCCACCGATATCCACCTGGATCACGAATGCTCTGATATCCTCCACGCGTCCTCCTCAAGATGGACGGTCCTGATCGTCTCTCGCAATTTCACGATTTCTGATGCTCTAAAAGTCTTGTCGTCAGGAGTCGTGAAATACCGAACCCCGATGCAGCTATTGATTTTTATATCGGGACTTCCTCGATGGTTTGGAGCTCCACCACGTGTTCCGATTGATAGACGGCCTTGATCCAATCTCGGGATTTCGAAGTTTTTGATACCCCGATGACAAAAATTCTCTGTCAACTCAAAACCCCGGTAGATGATATACCGACGGGCTCTCGATTTTTGCCATGTGTCTGCACAAATGGATGGTCTAGATCATTTCACTGTTTTGGGACTTGAAATGCCCCGACTTTCTCGACCTCGAGAATTCTCATACCCCGAGTACCGATATCCCGATGTGTCAACCCTCTTGTCGGGATTTTACCCCGTACTGTTCATGAAGGTTTAACCCTCATGCATCTCTTAATGGATCCAACAGCTGCCGGGTTTTTCTGTCCGACCTCGCACATTCTTCCACTACTTCGTGGATGTGGAAAGATCAATGGTCCAAATGTTCTCATGGACCTTGGGGGTCTACAATCCCGATTTCCTCGCTATTCATGAAGATAGAGGGAAAAGGGGAAAGGTATTTAATGCCCTTGTTTCTTTCATCAATCTAATGGTTGTGAATGACTCTGGGTCCTCCGATGGGATCTCATCCGTCGATTCATTGCTTATCCCTATGCTTCTACCTCATAATTTTAAGAGGGTCATTCCTCCTCATACAGGGTTATTAACACTTGCCCATTCAAGTCCCTTTTCCAGGTTCTTGGTAAACCTTCCCAAGGAGGGAATCTCTGTGAAGAGATCTATTCCAGGGCATCCCTGGAGATAGATAAGGGGAAACAACTTCCTGAGATCGGTCTGGAAGTCTGAATTGGTTCAACTTAAGCATAATTAAATTCATTTATCAACATAATCCATGCATGGTTTTTCTGTTATAAGCATATACAACTACTAGTACTAATCAAACATCATACATTCATTCTTATAATGAAAACATTCACAGTTCTGCAACTTATGAGCATAGTTATCAAAATACACATATTTCAAGGTGCCAGAGGCAAAACACTTATCAAAAATAACACCAAGGTTAAGTAACTTCTGAGAGGGGTGCTCGTTTCCACCCAACCGTAGGCTCAGCGACTCCCAACAGATTTACCGCTAGCCACCCCCGAGCTGAGACCACGATGCTGTGAGACTACGTCTCTTTGTCTGCCAGTGACCAGGAGTGAAGGTTGCAATCCTCCCTCTCTACTATCACTCACTCTGCGTAATGCAAGAGTTTCCCTCACGCCTGCCCCCTCCCATGGCTTCTTCCCCATGCCTTATCCTCTTGCGAGGTTGCATGTGGCGCGATTACCCTCGCGCTGATCAAGACTGACAGCTCTATGGATAGGTGGTTCACCTCCCCATCCCTCACTAAGCCATCAACCTGCCAGCCTATAAGGCATTAAATTCAGGGCCAGTGAGCCGCTTTTGGTTCTCCGGGCCAGTGGAGTCTAAATACGGTTTTAATTCTCGGTGGAAGTTAATGCCACCTTTCCAGGTGCCCTCCACCTCCATCGTGGTCTCTTTTTCTGCACATCCCCTCTCAGCAGTCCTGCAATAAATTCAAAATGTTATTCACATTCATTGACCTCTTCCTCAAGGTCCATTTACATCACATATTCACATTTATGAGTTTGCCATAGTTCTTGGCTAGTCCAGTTATATTTACAAGCTGGGGGAAATAGGGTGTTACAAGTTCCTTCATTGGTCATTCTGGGAACCGACGCCATAAAAATAAAGATCCAATATAGAGTCCACTAGGGAAAACAAACAACACACGTGAAAAATCTAGTAAGAAAACAAGCAAAAAAAACCTTCTCACAATGAGCACACTAGTTGGTGGTGAAATCCAACATCGCGGGAATAAAGTAAGAAGGGGATGAGATATAGCAGGTGGAAGAGTTACGTTGAAAACCTTCTTAACAAACTTACACCTTGGTGCAAGCTCCCACACATAATCGTGGGTATACCCTCCAAGGAGCCCGAGTCAGTTTGGCCAACGTCGATTCCAGGTACCATGAAGAATTGCCCCTCCACATTCACCTTGTGTAAAGAACCTAGAGAGATAGGCGACTAAGGTTACAGTTGACAGTACGATCCATGTGAAAAGGCAGGGTATCTAGCCCGAAATCAACTCAAAAGGCTTCCACTCATAATTGTGGGTATACCTTCAAGTGACCCCCATAATACATGTAATCTCTACACCAAGACCAACAAAGAAGGGTGAGTAACTCTGCCAGTCTTAATGTGATCTCGTGATTGACCCTTGTGTGAGAAGGGATTCCTAGGACAAAATGTAGTAAGTGGATTTAACTCTCCCTATCACAAGATACTATGTTTGTTTGTAGCTTTGGAAAGTTATATTTCACACCTATTTCAATGCCCTACAATTAATCTATTGTAGGTTTTCTACCTGAAAATATAAAAATGTCTAATCAATTTTTATAAGTGCTTTATTTTTAAGGATGTTGTTACTCAAAAGGAATATTGCATGGACAATATGGTGTTTTTATTGACTCGAAAGTTTTGCAAAGAGATGAAGATGCAATCTTTTCATTTAGATGAGAGCTATGCTATGAGAAGGAGAAAACATTTATCATTCCCAGATGCACAATGTCCCAACATTTTAAAAAGTCATCAATATCAATGTCTTTAAGAAATGAGAAAAATAGACTGTACACCAATACATGATTTATGGCCCCCCAAAGAATCATGCCATTTTGCTACTTCAAATACACGATTCAGAATTTAAGACTGAAAAATGCCAAGAATCATGCAATTTCGCTACTTCAAATGCAAGGATGCCCCCAATCTAATATAAATCAAGAAAGTAAATCTTTTTGTTTCAAAAATTTCACTAAAAGAAATAATGAACTTTCTTAAAACAAAGAAACCCAAATTAAAAGTTTTCTTTTAAATGGAACTATTCAGAAGAAAACTGATCTTTCCCTAAACAATTCTAAAGAAAACACATGCTTTGTAATTGAAATATACTCAAAGCAAGAGACTAATCCTTCAAAACCAAACAAAGAAAAGATGGCTAAAATCAACTCAAAGAATGTCAAGCAGACTGTAAACATATCAATATAGGCTCCAAAAATTCAATCCAACTAAGCAAAGCAAAACTGGGCATCAAAAGATAACAAGACCCAATCCAATTTTTTTTTTATTTTTACAAACACATTCTCAAGCCAGTAGTATATTACAGTGTGAAAATCAACATTTTTCGCAGGCTAGCAATGGGTAGGGTGTGAAAATGTCACACTAGTTTAAATAGTGAGGTGCGAAAATCAATGTTTTTCACAGGCTGTATATAGGTGAAGTGCGGGAATGTCTGTAATCAAAAGGAATTTGGAAAAAGGAAAAAGAGTATAAGTGAACTTTCAGATCCAGAGAGTCTGTATGGATCTTCCACAGACTAAGAAACTAGAAAACAAGCAATCAAAGCAAGGGAAACTAGACTAACTAGGAAACAATCTGTTCCCCAGTGGAGTCACCAATTTTTTTATAGGATAAATCAGTAGATGTGGACACTAACTGATCTCCCTAGATCCACCTAGATCTAGAACAAAACACACCAGAACATGACACTTTCCTTAAGTTTTAGATATTGAATTTACTAACTAAAGAGGGATAGGTGACATACCATTTAAATGTCGCTTCTTCTCACCATCGCCATCCTAGCTCCATTCCAACACTCATACAATGATGAACCTGCAAAAGAACTCAACCAACCAAAGTGATAGTAATAGCATAAACTCAATATAAACCTATGTATGTGATCAAGGAATCATACAATAAAACACAACAAGCTTTATAGGAAAGAATCATATTATTGTATCATATTAAATGTGAAAGAGAGATTACAACCATGGCCTTGATGTCGTAAGGTTCCCTTCCAATTGTCCTTTGTTCCCCACACACTTCCACTACAAGAATTCTGAGAGCATAGATATGATAATATTCACAATCTATCTTGACAAAATGGATCATCTAGCCAAGCTAACAATATCCAAAGCTCAATCCAATCCAAGCTCCAAAATCAAAAGCTAACTTTCCCCATGATATTTCCTCTCCTTTTATAAGTTGAAGAGAATAAGGTGAGGAGGTTAGGATTATCCCACTAAATCATGAAAGAGAGTAATATCCAAACCATTTGGATGCCACCTCACCATGGAAGTTTCTCCTTCTAGACGCATCGAGAAGATGCTCATTTTCCCCACATATGAGCATTTTCACATCTTGCCTATATAGAAACCTGTGAACACTTCATGACCTAGCTATGGTGTAGCCTGCAAAAGTGAGGCATTTTCGCACCCTAGCTATAGTGGAGCATGCGAAAATCCTCTTTAATAGGGTTTTTACAAAGGGAAATGCAACTACTTTTCTCAGGAAACGTTCTTCTCCCTTCTTTCTTCGGGAACGTGGGCCAGTGACCCCTCTGAAGGAAACATATAGATTTACATTATTAACAAGCATAGGGATGACGAAAATAATGTGTAACATCCAAGGTCACAGTGTAGGATAAATTATATAAGAAAGGGATGTAGTTGAACCACTGCTGAACCGATTATCAATAATATAAAGGGAATTTATAAGACAACGATAGATGCAGAGTTAATCTTTTGTTAAATTTCAAATGGAGTATTTTACACACAGACCACGATAATGACAGAATAAAATATAAGCAACACAATTAGTTCCACAAATTCAAGTATGGAATGCTGTGAGTATTTTGGTTTGGAGGATTGATCGAAAACATAGAAATCACTTTCTTGTAACTAAACTGGATAGAGTTTAGCAACGATTTCCAAAGGATGGATTCATCCTTTATAAAAGGGAAGAAAGAACATACAACAGTTTATGCTATCCACAATGAGGAAACATTTATCTCTAGTCTAAGACCACGCATAACCTCAAGAGAGACTTAACAACAGGCCTCGACCTACATCTACAAAGAGACCGTAAGGAATAATGATGATATTAAATATGAAACCCTAGGATTTATTTTACCCATAAAACTTTGCAGGTGAAATTTCTCTAAGTCGGAACAAGGGGATGGGATGCCGAGGCCTCTTAAGAAGTCAAAGATTAAATCCACAGTAAGTTCCTCCTCATCCAGAAAGCACGAATTAACTCAAGAAACTTACATAGAGTAACTATAATGGGAGACTCAAGTAAGAATAAGTATCATTTTTATTACGAGGGTTCTCCCACTATAACAAATAACTGAGCCTCTTTTGACAACTAGAAGATAGGGATAACCTGTTCTTACCAGGGAGAGAGAATGGTGATATCGGTCCACCGGATAACGTTTCCCCATATCGACAACCTTCACATGAGAAAACAATATGCAGATCTTTTGGAAGGACTCCACAATGAAACAGTAAACACATTAAACCCTTTGAGGAGGCTTAACTACATGATGTAAATGCCAAGAGTACAAAGGGTAGTCGAGCCATGTGATAAGAACAGAGTTGGCATGTCTAGATTGGATTAAAATCCAGGTGAGGACATTGTAACTCGCACACACATGACTGTCATTTAATGGTAGATTAAGAGTTTTAACTCCTCCTAATAGTAGACCATCCTTTCCTCATCAAGGAAATCATGAAGTTATTATCGTTCCCTTCACAATATGGCTAGTTGGAATATGCCCATACCAACCATTCATTATAGTTAAAACATCGTTCAATTGAAACTTTGTTGAGACAATGTTTAGTTAAGGTCAAGTTAAAAGAGGATTAGGGGGGAAACAGTACCCAAACGTTTCGTAAGTGAGAATTGGAAGTATACTAACCACGACTACTCATAAGGGAATACGAGTTACTCATAATGCAATCTTCCCCTCTTTAATGAGTTGTATCATGCCCAAATGATTCCAAGCATCTTATATCAAACCTTGTATATTCTTCTAAGGGATATAGTCTCAACTCCGTTACCTTATTTATGGTCTATGATTTTTTTATCCAAGGTCAAATAAATAGTCTTGCGCGCACGAATAGGAACTCTCTGTTAAGGGAGAGAGAGGGACTATAAATCATAAGTCTAACATACTACATATATATATATATATATATATATATATATATATATATATAAATGGTAGTAGTTTGAGAGTGAAGCGGGATGATAGAACTATGGAAATTTATCCATATAATCTTTCTTCTCAAAGTAAGTTAAACTGGTGTAGTAATGTTTTCACGTGGTACATACAATACCTCATAGATATTTATGACAGGAATAAATATGTCTTCCTCTGAACTACAAATTTATTAATTGAAATTGGAGATTAATGTCCCTTATAATTTTTATTTTTTTTATGGAAAAATTGAGGTACATTACATATGTTATCAGAGCAAAGGTTACAACACTTGTACCTTGAACAGGTCCAAAGTATTTATTTAGTACATTTCTTTTGATTATGCAAAAACTAACAGAAACAACTGTTGTTACAAACATTTTTTTTTTTTATGTTTTTTGTTAATCACGGCAGCCCAAGATGATGTAGAAATCAGACTTCATGGGAATCCTAAATGAGGACCTCCTGAAGATCAGAGATGGAATAGTGACATAATATCACCTACCAAAGTTCTAGAAACTATGAGAAACCTCATTGTTGAGTTGCAGGTTTTCAAAGAAGATAATGAGAAACTGAAGAAGGCACAGCAAGAACAACAAGAAATAAACGAAGTCTTGCTATGAAGTATAGTGACAAAGAAATCCCCAAAGGACAATAACTAGTAAGAAGAGTTCAGTAAAAGGGCCTCCAAGAATTTTGTTCCTAAAGAAGAAAGAGGGGATAGCTCATCTGAAAGTACACCTCCGACTGAAGATAAAACAAAAACAGAAAGGAAAATAAAACATGTAGATCACCTTGAGGGAGAATTTAAGAAAAGCAAACCAACTACCTTTGATGGGGAATCCAAAATAGGGGAGGAAGCTGAAGCATGGTTACTAGACATCAAGAATTATTTCCAGATATACAACTATTCCAACAATATGAAAGTTAGAATGGCCATCTATAATCCGAAAGGAAAAGACAACATTTGGTGGCAAGACCTAAAATTGGCCAAGGGCCTAAAGGAGAAATAGATGGAATGGTCTTACTTTAAGAAATACTTTAAGAAACAATACTTATCTGAAATTTACTATGGAAGAAAAATGAAAGAATTGTATGAACTTTGACTTGGTCAAATGGCTATGGAAGATCTGATAAACAAATTCATATAATTACTAAGGTTCGTACCTTATATCTGAGAGGAAAAAGTGAAAATCTAGTGGTTCCTAAGCTGTTTACCATAGTCCTACAAGGACGAAATCGAATTTGATAATACCAAGTCCTTGAGTGAAGTATTTAGAAAATCCTGAATGTGTTACAACCAATACAAGCAGCGGACAGAATTTCCCAAGGCCTGGAAAGACAAGAAACAAGGCCGATTGAACCAGTGGAAGAAAGGATACCAACCAACCCCTTTTCAAAATTCAGCAAAAATATTTCCAAGAAAATAATTTCACTCCAACAATCCAAGCACACAAGGAGGCAGTAAACTGGTTAATCGGGGAACAAATAAGTTTGGGGACAACCCCCAGGAACCGTTCAAATGCTGGGAATGTGGAGAACCTAATCCAAGGAGGAACTATCCACACTTGATTTCAACAAACATAAATGTTGTTCACAACTTACATGAAGCCTCCATAGTAGGGGACATAGGCAGAAGCCTACATCGAATCAATGTAGTCGTAGATGGTCGACAAGTTGACCACCAGTCCTCTGTGGTGGAAATTAAAGGTAAAATCAATAACACTCGAATTTTTATTTTAATTGATCATTGAGCTACACTAATTTATATCACCCCTAGTGTAGTAGAGTCAAATAAACTTAAGAAAATGAGACACGCGAAATCATGGCTAGTAAAACTAGCAACAACAACTAAAAGGAAAGTGGTTGATTTTATTTATGATTATGAGTTCGGTTTAGGTGGTCAAAGCATAAGGACAAATCTAAACATTCTACTACTAGGATATTATGATGTAATTATCCGAATGGATTGGCTAGAAAGGCATAAATAAATGCTAGATTTTTATGAAAATATACTTAGGTATAAAGACAAAAATGACACCACTAGGACAATACAAGGTATACAAAAAACAGTATTAGTTAGACAAGTTTCAGCAATACAATTCAAGAAATGCTTAAGGATGAATTTTCAAGTCTATGCCATCCAAGTAACAAACCTGTTAGAAAAAGAAGATAAACCCAACTTGGAGGATTTTCCGTATTACATGATTTTAGAGATGTGTTTGTGGATGAGATACCTGAACTACCCCCACAGAGGGAGATAGACTTTTCTATTGATCTTCTACCTGATTCAACCCCTATCTCTAAAGCACCTTACCAAATGAGTTTACTAGAATTGACAGAATTAAAAATTCAGCTACGAGAATTATTGGACAAAGAGTATATCAAACCGAGTCTTTGACCATGGGGAGCACCAGTCCTCTTTATGAAAAAGAAAGACGACACCATAATACTATGTATCGATTATAGAAAATTAAACAAAATGACTATTAAGAACAAGTACCCCTTACTAGGATAAATGATCTGTTCGATCAAGTAGGTGGGGCAAAGATCTTTTTGAAATTGGATTTATGATCTAGTTATCATCAAGTAAGGATAAAAGATGAGGACATAAGAAAAACAACCTTTTGAACAAGATATGGACATTACAAATTTGTAGTTATACCTTTCGGACTCACTAATGCACCAACCACATTCATTTGTTTAATGAACAGTATTTTCAGTCGCTACTTGGACAAGTTCGTGTTGGTTTTATTGACGATATTCGGGTATATTCTAAAATAGAAGAAGAACATGAATAACACTTAAGAATAGTTCTGCGAACTTTAAGAAAGCACAAACTATATGCTAAATTCGATAAGTGTGATTTTTATCAAAAGGAAATAAAGTACCTAGGACATGTAATATCTGTGAAAGGCATTGCAGTTGATCTTGAGAAAATAAGAGCCATCATGGAATGGCCAGTACTTAATGATGTAATGGATATATGTTCATTCATGGTAATCATCGGATATTACCACAGATTTATAGAGGGATTTTCCAAAATTGCTTACCCTATCACATTGTTACAAAAGAAGGGGACCAAGTTTAACTGGTCACAGAAGTGTCAAGACAGTTTCAATAAATTAAAGGAGTTGTTAACGACCGCACCAATTTTAAAGGTAGTAGATCCATACAAAGAATTCACTGTCTGTGTAAATGCGAGTAAAGAAGGAATAGGTGGTGTCCTAACCCAAGAAGGGCATGTTATTTTCTATGAGTCCTGAAAACTAAAGGAACACGAGTGAAAATACATCACTCATGACTTAGAATTGGCAGTTGTAATACATGCCTTAAAAATATGGTGACACTACATAATGGGCAGGAAGTTTATGTTATTGACTGACAACAATGGTGTGAAATTTTTGTTTAGTCATCCCGACCTTAATGCGAGGCAAGCAAGGTGACTAGCCTTCTTGAGCGAATTTGACTTTGAGGTAAGACATATCAAAGGTAAGGAAAATAAAGTAGTTGATGCTTTAAGCAGAAGAGTTCATGGGTTATTTGAAATAAATGCTAGCATGGAAGAAAGAGATCTTGAACATGGGATAAAGACTAGAGGTAATAACAACAAGAACTACACTCAAACAGTGGCAGGATTACAAGGCACTACAAGGAATTCAGACAAATCAAATCTGTGTATCGATAAAAATGGTCTACTACAATTTAAAAAAAGAATATACATACCAGATTCAGTAGAATTAAAGTTAATAGTGTTGGATGAAGTGCATAAGAAACCATATTCTGGTCATCCAGGATACTAGAAAATGATAACGATACTTAGAAAATTATTTTATTGGCCTAATATGAAAGGTGAAATAACAAAATACTTTGCTAAGTGTCAAGATTGGAAGTAGGTAAAAGTCGAACAGTAGCATCTAGCTGGCCTATTACATCCCTTACCAGTACCAGAATGGAAATGGGAGACTATATCACTGGACTTTATTACAGGTTTGCCTAAAACTCAGAAACAAAATGATTCTATTATGGTGGTAATCGATAAACATAGTAAGTATGCACACTTTATTCTTGTAAAGTATACCTTTAAATCTATTAACATTGCTAAAATATTCATGAAATAAATCTTTAGAATGCATGGTATTCCTAAAATGGTAATTTTAGATAGAGACGTAAAATTTACATCTACTTTTTGGAAAGAATTGTTTGCAGGGATAAATACTAATTTGAATTTCAGCATGAGTTATCATACAAAAACGGATGGACAGACTGAACAAACAAACCAAATCATAGAATATATGCTCCACATGTATGTAAGAACAAAACCAAGAAAGTGGGAAGACTACCTACAGTTGGTAGAATTTGCATATAACAATGGGTACCAAACATCAGCTAAATTGAACCCCTTCGAGGTATTGTATGACATAAAGTGTACGAATCCAATTAAATGGGATAAATTGGTTGACAGACTCATGGTTGGACCAAAAATGCTCCAAGAAATGGAGAGTATGGTAAGAAAGGTACAACATAACTTAAAGGAGGCACAAGATAGACATAAAAGTTATGTGGACCAGAAAACAAGACACTTGGAGTTTCAAGTGGGAGACCATGTTTACTTAAAAGTCAAATCCCAAAAGAGTTCACTAAATCTATGGAACTGTGCCAAGTTGGCACCCATGTTTTGTGGGCCCTTCGAGATACTATCTTGAATTGGACCCATAACATACCAACTTGCACTCACATCCAATTTAAAAATTCATAATGTATTTCATGTTTCTTTGTTAAAGAATTATGTTCATTACCCTACTCATATGATCGATTGGAACTTGGTGTAGGTGGAACCAGAAGGAGAGTTCTAGGCGGAACCCTTGTGCATTGTGTACTGGAGAGAAATAACACTATGGAATAGAGTCGTGGCTCAAGTAAAGGTGCAATGGAAGCACTTTAGCCCTAAGGAGGCCACTTGGGAGTTGGAGGCAGATTTGCAGAAATCTCATCCAATATTTTTCTAGGAAAGGAACGAACACTGAGGACAGTGTTTTATTGAAGGGGGAAATGATGTAACATCCCGCAAAAATAAATTATTTCTGAATTGGAAAATTTTTCTATTTATCGTAAATTCGAAATTGGAAATTTTTTTTCATTTATGGAAATTCCAAATTCCAAATTTTGAATTTGGTTAATTGTAATTAATGATTATGATTGTTGGGAAGAGATCTGATTTGACCCAGCTAACTACTTGACTATGACACTTGTATGAAAAAAAATATTTTATAATTATTGCAGGAGGACAAATGGAACAACCATGTTGAAATCAGCTGACCATGACTCCATGAGTGGGGAACATGTTGGAATTACCTCAGGGATGATTGTTACAAGTGGAAAATCTAGAATTTGGCCATCGACAACCCTTGAAAATCAGGGATTTGGAAAGATGCAAAAATTCCCAAGAGGGAAAAAGACCTAGGAACGTTTTTTGTTGGATATATAGCATATGTGAGGAGGCACGATGCTACCTAGTAGGCTAGGGAAAAATTATTGTTTTCTTGTTGTTATGAACATTACTTGTTGAGTCTGAGGAAAGGAAAAGACTGTTGAAACTGAAAGGCATTTGTTGAGGAGGAGTTCCGAGTTATCCCTCATGGATTCAGAGTAAGGCTAGGGGGAGAGAAAGACAAGTGATTTGTCTTCCCTATTCTAAGGTTGGGAGGAACGTGGTTGTTCCCTTTGTCTTCCAACGAACCGGTTCAGATATGTTAACCTATTCCTTCTCTATTTGAATGATTAAATAAATGATATAATGCATCTATTCATTCTAAATTGAAATATTACCATGGATGAGATCTGTTTGATTGTGTGAAGCTTAGAAAAAATGACCGAACGCCTGAAAAGAATTTAATACTAAGTGACTCTTTTCTGTTGGTTTAAATAATGAACAAATGCTATAATTTTCCTTTTATTTGATATGTTCGTTGAAAGGGTACGTATGACTGAATTATGGAAATGTTCATTCTGTAGGCTAAATGACTATTATACGGTGGTAAAATTGTAGGATAATTTCCCAGTATACTAAAACTCATTATGAAGAACTATCTATGTATAAATGGGACTGAAATTAGGTTCACATAAATGTGTTTGTATATTCCCGTAAGTAAAACTTCAAGGTCATAACACTTATTTGAGACTTCCATTATCACATAGAATTGAATGATATCTAATACGAAAACACTATTTATTCCATGATACATATATATATTACATATGGATATATATATATATATATATATATATATATATATATATATATATATATATATATATATATATATATATATATATATATATATATATATATATACAGTTGGCGATCTGTGTAGACATTATAGAAAGAACTAGGATTGAATGTCTACAATAGAAAATACATCTATATATAGATCTGTTCCTATATTATATAAGTAATAAATTGTTCCAACAGACATGCAACTACAACTGCGTAAATGAAATACTGAATAGAAAATCTGAAACATCTCAACAAATTATTTTGTAGCCTAAGATTTATTTAACTATACAGTGTAAATGAAATTAAATAATGTAGCTATGTACATACGATCATATGCTCAGAGACCTATAGGTGAAGGAATATACAAAAGCCCCATTAAGTAAATCGGAATTTCAATCATATCCATGCTAAATCGGAAATCGAAAATAAGGAACAAAATACACTTTCATATCCTATAGTGAGGAAAATACAGAGTCACAGTATTCATGAAAATATCGAAGTAAATAAACACAATATGGAAGAATCATATAGTGTAATAGATATGATACAAATATGTTTGTATACATATTCAATTTACAAAATGTGGACCTTCAAAAATATATAAGTTCCTTTTTCCATACAGTGCGTAACTGCAAGTTCGAACTATATAAACATTTGATATTGAATATGAAAATTAAGACGACAACCATGGTAAATAAATTTCAAGTATAGGATGAGACTAGAATGGAGAGAAGACTCGAATAAAATCATCCAACAGTCATTACATTCTTTCAAATTGTCAGGGAAAAATCTTGCATATTAATATTTTAAAAATGTTATTACATATAGCAACGAGAGCAAGAAACAAATCAAGAGTAAAATTGAGAATTCTCCTCTTTCCAGCCACTATAGGAAATTGAACAAAACTATACCGAACATCTATGAATCTAAATTGAAATCGTGTCCTTCAATGCTTGAATTCCTAAAGATTTTATAAAGGGAACTCGAATACCTTTTGCGCTTTTGATGAGAGACGACACCCAGAATTGTACATGGTCGAAAACCTACAAGGAAGTTACAATTTTACATTCGTATTTAGTACAGAAATAAGTTGAATGAAAAATTTCAACAGAATGAAAATAGTTAGAAAGAGTTCAATCTAGAGTAGTACTTAACTAAGGCTTGTAGGGCAGGCTGACCCTCCTCTGTGCATGTTTAAGGACATCACCCACGAGCCCAGAAGGGGTGGAAGGGGGAAAGGTCCACCTGACAGGTACCCTCACAGCCAACGAGGCCCATCATTAGTGCTGATACCAATCACGAAATCAAGTATATATGAAATGAATTAATCAATTGTGCTAACAGTTAACATATAAATCGTATAAAGCATGTAGTGCAAGTAATCCGAGGATATAGCGTAGGATAAACGCTATAATAAAGGGATGGATTTGAGCCACTTTTGAATCGATTATCGATAATATAAATGGAATTGATAAGACAATGATAGATGCAGAGTTAATCTTCTGTTAAATTTCAAACAAAGTATTTTACACGTAGACCATGATAATGACAGAAGAAAATATAAGCAACAAAAGAAGTTCCACAAATTCAAGTATCGTATGTCATGATTATTTTGGTTTGGAGGATTGATCGAAAACACATAAATCACTTTCTTGTAACTGAAATGGACAGAGTTTAGCAACGATTTCCAAAGGATGAATTCATCCTTTATAAAAGGGAAGAAAGAACATACAATGGTTTATGCTATACACAGTGAGGAAACATTTATCTCTAGTCTAATACCTCACGTAACTTCAAGAGAGACTTAACAACAGGCCTTGACCTACATCTGCAGAGAGTCCATAAGGAATAACAATGATAGGAAATATGAAACCTTAGGATTTATTTTACCCATAAAAATCTGCAGGCAAAATTTCTCTAAGTTGGAACAAGGGGATGGGATGTTGAGACCTCTCAAGAAGTCGGAGATTAAATCCACAGTAAGTTTCTACTCATCTAGAAAGTGAGAATTAACTCAAGAAAGTTACACAGAGTAATGATAATGGGAGACTCAAGTAAGAATAACTAATATTTGTATTACGAGGGTTCTCCCACTATAACAAAGAACCAAGCCTCTTTTGAAAACCAGAAGATATGCATAACGTGTGCTTACCGAGGAGAGAAAATGGCGATATCGGTCCATTGAATAACGTTTCCCCATATCAATAGCCTTCACCTGAGAACAATACGTAGAGAATTTCGAAGGACTCCATAATGAAACAATAAACACATTAAACCCTTTGAGGATCCTTAACTACATGATGAAAATGCTGAGAGTATGAAGGGCAGTCGAGCCATGTGATAAGAACATAATTAGCGTCTATAGATTGGATGAAAATCCAGGTGAGGACATCGTAACTCGCACACACAGGACTGCCATTTAATGATAGATGTAGAGTCTTAACTCCTCCTAACAATAGACCATCGTTTCGTCATCAAGGAAATCGCGAAGTTATTATCAGTCCCTTCACAATATGGCTAGTTGGAATATGCCCATACCAACTGTTCATTATAGTCCATTCAATTGAGACTTCGTCAAGGTCAAGTTAAAAAAGGATTAGGGGGAAAACGTTACCCAAACTTTTTGGAAGTGAGAACTGGAAGTATACTAACCATGACTACTCATAAGGGAATCCGTTACTCATAAGGCAATCTGGCCCTCTTTAATGAGTTGGATCATGCCCAAATTATGCCAAGCATCTAATATCAAACCTTTTATATTCTTCTAAGGGATATAATCCCAACTCCATTACCTTATTCATGGTGTATGATTTTTTTCTCAAAGGTCAAATAAATAGTCTTGCATGCAAGCATAGGAATTCTCGTTTAAGGGAGAGAGAGGGACTCTCGTTTAAGGAATAAATAGTAGTTTGAGAGTGAATGGGGATGATAGAACTATGGAGATTTATCCATATAATATTTCTTCTCAAAGTAAGTTAAACTGGTGTAGTAATGTTTTCGTGTGGTACATATAATACCTCATAGAGATTTATGACAGGAATAAAGACGTCTTCCTCTGAACTACGAATTTATTAAATGAAATTGGAGATTAATGTCCCTTAGGAAATGTTTTTTTTTATGGAAAATTTGAGGTACATTACAGATTGGATCGAGAAATATGACTTATCAAAGTGAGGATATGGCATCAGAAGAAGGCATGTCTCAGAATGAGATAGAATTGCAAAACACTTTATCCGCCATGTTTGATATGGTGAAGGTATTATATGAGGATTACTTGGAACATAAGAGGCCTTTCCAAGGGGAATATTCAAAAAAAGACAAAAGTGAGGAAGGAGAGGATCCTCCTAAACCTCCTTCTTCTCCATCAGTTTCTTGTTCTTCAAGTACAAGTTCCAAATCCATAGCAAGAAAACCCACTTGATTGAAATTGAAAGGGAAACCTGTGATACAACATTTAGCCTAACTTCCTATGATCTCCGACAAATGAAATCTCACTCATACATATGTTAAGAGTGGCCTCTAGCTCCATATTCAACACTTTTCTTATTATGGTTGTTATGTCAAGTCAAAATTTCCCATAAACATAAACATAATATGCCTTTATTTAAGTTTGATGTGAAATTTGAATTACCTATGTATGATGGTGAAGTCAATGCTGAGAGGCTTGATAAATGGGTTCGACAAATGTAATTTTATTGTAGTGTGCAACACATCAAGGATGAGGCATCTCAAATCAATTTTGGATCGCTTTTTCGTGCAGGCACAACACACATTTGGTGGCAAAGAAAGTTGAAAAATGGCATGCAACAAGTGGGTAATGTATTTCCATCATGGAATTTTTTTTTTTTTGCACTTAGAAATAAATTTTATCCTTTGGGTTATAAAGAGAAGGGTTTAATTGAATGGAAAGGTATTAAACTAAGAAAGGGACAAATAGTGCAAGAATACACATATGAATTTTGTAAGATGGCATTAATGTTAAACATTCCATTACATACCCAAGAAACTCTTATGAAGTATATAGGAGGTTTACCTGCACATATTCATAACAATGTATTTATGTTTGGATGTACTAATCTTGATGAGGTTTATGTTCAAGAAACATACATTGAAGCAGGGAAAACATGAGTTGGAGTATCAGGGGAATTTTCATCAAGGAAAGAGGACAAAAGGAAGGGGAATGGAAAGAAAGAAAATTCACGGAAAAGAAGGGAAGAAAATCTCTCTTCCAAGAATTGCAAGAAAGAAGGGCATGATGATGACCATTGTTGTAAATTTCATCTCGAGAAGAGACCGAAGTGATTCAAAGAGAGGACAGGGAGATAAACAGTTGCAGAAGAAACATGGACAAAAAACTTGGGACATGATTCAGGTGATGAGACTAAGATCACAACAATTGGTTTGACATGTAAAATTGGTGATGGATATGATTCTAGATGAAAGTTTTTTCACATAAGGGTGAGAATGAAACACACTAAGATCGATACATTGATAGATAGTGGATCTCAATCTAACTTGATTTCATAGGAAGTGGTTAAACAATTTGGATTAAACACTAAGATGCATCATAAACCTTACTCACTCAAATACATAAGAAACAATCATAAATTGCACATAACAAAACAATGAACTTTAAAGTTTGCAATTTCATCAAAGTTTGTGGATGAGGTAATGCGTGATTTGGTGCCACTCAATGAATGTGGAATGGTATTAGGCAGTCCTTATTTGTATGATCACAAAGAAATATTCTACAGGGAACAAAATCAATATCACTTAATCAAAGAAGGAAATGAATATGTTGTACATGTTCATCACTTAAAGAAAATCAATCTCTACAAACAATGGAACAATTAAGGAAGGCAACTTATGGAAGAAATACACCTATAATTGTGCCAAATCGAGCACTTGATCTTAAGCACGAACATGAGATGGTTGTAGAATTGAAGTTCAATCATACTTTTCTTCAAGATAAGCTAATGTTATGAAAGTACTACAAACATATTAGTTCATTTGCAGTCATATTTCTGATGTTATTGCTGCTAATGTTTTCAACATGGATGGTAGTGGCTTCAGTAAGATGTGAAAGAGTACAAGTGGCTAACAATATGTTGTCAGTTGTCATGGTTTTTTTTCAATTGATCTAGATGAGACAGGTGCATAGGAAAAAATTCAAAGACAAAGAACAAGTGGGGTGGACTATCCCACACTTTATGACCGATTAATACCCTTTTGGAGGACCAAAAGGTCTTACTGGGGAGGCACGATCCAAAATAGATCCAGGAAGGCCTAAAAATAAAAGTTCTCTGAATTGGATGAAAATAAAGCCATGTTTTTTTGTCTCATCGTGTTGATTCCATCCATATAATGTTTTTCGCAAATGGATGACGCATGTGAAAGTTATCGCGTTCTGATCGATTTCCCAAATAGGGAAAAAGTCAATTGGTCAAAGTCAACAGGTAGTACTGTTGACATCAGAAATAGGATAGGTGACGTTAGCATGACATCAGCGTTCTAACATGGCATCATCAAGAGTTGACACGTGTCACTCAAATTTGGCATTTTTGGGCTGAGTTGGCACCTGTATGAATTTGACTCGTGGCACTGTACATATGACACGTAGTACTGGACGGTAGCAGTCTGTACATGATGTGGCACAATATCAAGATGACATATGGAAGTATGGTTGATGAAAATGAATGACATGTGGATGTATGACAAATGACATGGTAGGTGACTGGGTTGTACAAAAGTTGATGTGGCAACTGACTGGGATGTACAACGATGACATGTCATGCTGACTGTACATTGACAATACATTGACTTTGTTGGTCACTGTGTGGTATGGTCCAATCACAAGGAGACACATGGCCCAATCAGAGGCTGCCATGTGGCACCCTATTTTTCCAATGAAGGATAGTTCAAAAATTTGTTATGGCTTCTGGGGGTTTTGAACCCTTGACCTCTGTGGGCACAACGAATTTGTGGAAGGGGGCCAACTGATCAGGCTACATGGCAGGACTTAACCAAATATCAACACATTATTTTAAAAGTTGACATGTAGTGCATGTTAAGGGACAAGCCCCGGTTGACGGGGGTCAACCCCGACCAACCAAGGGCTATGAATTAGGAGCTTAACCATATGTGGGCGCATGGGAGCTTAAGGGCTTGGCCATATGGGCCGTAGCCACAAGACTAGGAGCCAAGACTAGGGGGCCAACCCACCAGTTACTAGCCCGAGGACACATGGCCCTATCCCATGTGACCAGGGGCCCGAAGAAAAGGGGTTGCATCCTGTATATGCACATTTTTTGGTTTGTAAACATTATTGTAAAACATTTATGTTGATTTTAGCCCGTTTTTAATGGATTTTGCCCAATACTTGGATATCTAGAGCTTGATTTGAGACCAGGTCTTGGGAGGAAGTTGGGAGGTTGATGCCCACTTCAAATCTATATAAACTAGGGGTTCTTGGTAGCATTAGAGAGGTTCAAAATAGGATAAATATTGAAGAATTTGAAATCCAAAGCCATTTTTATGTAGGGAAGCCATTGAGAAGGGGAACTTTGGGGGCCAATTCTGGGAGCTACGCTCAACCGTTTTCAGTTTCTTCAATTGTGTTGGATTATTGAGGTCAAGAAAAACACAACCAGACTAGTTTTTAATCCATTTGACACTTTTCTGGTGTACTTTTGAATAATTTAAGAGAAATAAGAAAGCCTCACCCACTAAGACAAAGGCCCGAAGGCATAGGCAATCTTGTCGAACTATGTTAACAACTTTGTTGTTATGGTTTTCTAATCTTTGTGCTTACATTCTGATTTGCATTTAATATTATGGATGCTATAATATATCATTAATCTCATCTTATTTCATTCAATTCCTAAGTGGTTAATGAACTCATGCTTAAAACTTAACCATGTCTTTAAGAGATAATTTCAGATCAGGTAGCTAGGGCATTCTTGTCTCATCCTTGCGCGTTGTGGGTAGGTCCTCCTCTATTAGCGGTCGGGCTCTTTGTTGTGGGTAGGGCATCCTTTGTTCACAGTCTAGCTCTTTGTTGTGGGTAGGGTCTCCTTTTTTCATGGTCGAGATATTTTTTGTGGCTAGGGCGTGCCTCCTTGTCTCTCCCTTATCTTCGTGGTAGGGCTCTTTTGGTCTCCACGCAGGAGCAGGTTTTAAATAAACATGAATAGTGTATTGTAAGATGTTTTATATTTTTTTATTTGAATCAATATATCTTATAAATATAATTAATTATATATTATATAATACTATAGAATTAATATTTAATATAATTATATATAATTTATATATTAGAATTATATATAATAGATATATTATAATTGTATATATTATATATTTAATATATATTATATAATAATATAATAAGCATTTACAATAATTAAAATATGACATAATTAATATATATTATTTAGTGGGCATAACAGTTAAGAACATTTGTTTACTCCCTGGAGGTCAGAGGTTTATGATGATATGACAATGATGATGATGATCGCAGTGATGACGATGACGATGACAATGGCGATGATGAAAATGATGATGATGATGACAATGATGATGATGATGATGTCGATGATGATGATGATGTTGATGATGACAATGACGATGATGATGACAAGGATGATCATGAAGAAAATGATGATAAAAATTACAATGAAAATCATAATGACATTAATGATGATGATGACTACATTGATAATGAAAATGATGACGATGATGACTATGGAATATAATGATGATGACAATGCCAATGATGATGACGATGAAAATGAAAATGATGACGATGGAAATGACAATGAAAATATTGATCACAATGATGATGGAAATTATGAAAATGGCGATCATGATGATGATAACGACAATGATCACAATGATCACAATGATGATGATGGCAATGACGATGAAGATGAAAATGACCTTACATCGGGATGAACACCTTGTTGTTGAGTAAGGAAATTTTCCCCTAATAACACATGGCTAGCTACAAAAAACCTCCACTTGGATTGGCTCTCTATTGTCGTATGGTTATTGTTGCTAATTAGGGTTCTCTGTTTTAGAGATTCAACTAGGTTTACATAGACGATGAGGATAACTAGCCAAGACTTCATTTCCATCATATTCATAGTTTAAATGTATGTCGTTATTTTAAAATATATGGTTTGGTCTTTAGGACGATGTAAAGGTTTTTTCACATTTAATGTTTACATAGTAAATCCCATCTATAATTTTTGGATACTTCATTTAGGTTGTATATGCAGTATTAACATTGCCACATTTTTTAAAAATTAATTTCATTCACCACATTATGTATTTATGTATAAGAATAGGCAAATGAATCTTCAAATTCCATATAGTACATGATGGTTCCAACATCCCAATAGAATCTATCTACCTCCTTAAAATAGGTTTAGAGTTAGGTAGTATTTTTTCATTAGGTTAAATCCCGTGATAGACTATTCTTAATGTCATATCACTAGTCTGAAGGGTGAGAAACCCTAAAAATACACTTTACTCAAATAATCCACTTTTAACTATATGATTCCACATTAAAACCATGCACATTTTACAAGGGAAATAATATATGGTGACTTCTGAAAATAATTTTGAATGATCTAGGTTGATGATGCTACATTCATGTCTTAAGTTGAAAATGTAGTCATATCTTAATAATGTGAAACTTCTAACTAGGAATTTTTATTCAAGGAAATTATAGTTCTAAATCCAATTTGTTATTCGTGATTTTACAATTCATCATGACCATGGGTAACTATTTTGCCAAAATATCTTGGGAATTGCACTAGATTTCATCCTTCATTTAGACATACCATTTCGATGGCTAATAACAAAATAAAAACACCCTTTATTTCTCTTTGTAAAGTATCTTTTGAAATTTATGGTTGTATAGAATAGATTCTAAGATTAATTAAAAGGTACTTGAAATAAAAAAATTCCTCTTTATTGATGAAGCCATGCCATTACTTGACCACATTCAATTTTATTAAGAGCTATCATTTTTTGTAATTTATAACTATATTCCTATCTCTTACATTGATCCATGGGAATTTTTTCCCTTTAAAATATCTCCTCTATATGATATATATTTCATCAAGGTCTTGTTGACGGGCAAAATTGACTTCTCATCAACTCGAAGAGTGAATCCGGTCCGGGGTTGTCTAATTAACCCAAGCCATTTGGATTAATTCACTTTGACGGGTTTAATGGCTCCGTTGGCCAATCTAAAGTCCTACGGGAAGAAAAAAATAACTAAAAGAAATGCAATAAATTACTAAATAATAATCGTTGAAATATATATGTACATATAAATATATATATACAGTTTATCTAATTAATATTTATATAATAGTTCTATTTATCATATATACAACATATACAAATAATGATTTTTAATCTGAACTCATAGAAAATCAAATGTTTAATGGTTCTTTTCGATGAAAGTAATAAAGAAAGCGAAAATACTATTTGTTTTTTGGTTTGTTTTGTTGTTTGTATGCATTCATAAAATCAAATATTAAACTACTTAATTAAATATAAAGATATAGATAGTGAAAATTATACTATATATAAAAACTTCTATAATAAGAAAGAAAATGAAATAAAAGAATAGACTAACCTATTAATGTATCCAACGTCTGTACAATAGAGAATATCCAGCCACCTTATCCGAGAAGTAAACCTGCAACGAATCTTAAGATTGCTCCGAATAAATGCAAAACAATATGCTGGAAACCTAGTTTTGATAACAGAACGTCTGATGGAGACAGTCATAGTGATCTTATGATTTACAGTAACTACAGTGAGATAAATCTTGTTGTAAGAACTTGCATTTAAGCATTCAACAGAAAATTAGAGATAAATATCATAATTTGAATTTAATCGATGATCACCATGTATTGTATCTGAAACATGAGATATGGACAACATGTAATAATGAATTATTTCAAATCACAATAAATCATGAAGACAAAAGCTTTCACCATGTATTATGACATCGAAATAAACAGAACTTAAACTAAAACATATTACACAAAAGTGAAAGTTGTAACATGCATTATGTTCCATTCAAGTCTATGTGTAATTGTCCATACTCTAGCATCAGGCCGAGATGCCTTTGTTTACAAAAATGATAGGTTTATAAAGGCCTCAGGAAAGACAACTTTTTTTGTTCCTGAGATCAAACATTTATTTCAAAAATAAAGGGGGATGCAACCACCCTGATCCTACTAAATCCTTAAAAACTAACAACAGTTCATTTTTGTTCATTCAAAATACATCATAGATATGACTGGAAGGTCTTAAGAGTGCCTTAGATCAATTTTGAAATCATGGACCCTGAATATCCTGAAAGAAAAGGAAAATAGAAAGATTTCAGATATGTTTTATGTCGTTAATTTACACAATTCGAATTAACATAACTGGTTACAGAATCTTACGATTTTGTAGCTAGTTATAATAGTAAATGAAATCTCATTTTATTTAATGAATAAAATAGACTAATTTAATAATGCAATATAGTTTATTGAACAAACCAAATAATCTAACTTAAGAATGAAAACAAACATGCTATTAATTTAAAAGATCATACCTCTAACCATGCAATCAAATTGTATCATGAAACCTTGAAGTTTACAATGGTTGTAGCAGCCTCAACGTTTTTAAATATCACATGACCTGTGGTCTTCAAATGTTTTTCCTTTCCTTGAAAAACTGACTCGAGCCTCAAGTTTTCGCTCGTTAAAACATCAACCTGATCTTTTAAAACCTTGACCAATGAATGTAGAATAGGGATATCAGTATAATATCTATCAATCCATGATAGACAGACCTCACACTTTGACTATGTGGAATTTGCATTAGAACGAACAAGATTGTAGACCAGAGAGCCCTCCATACAGATAGTAGATTTATTGCAAAGATTGACACGATGAAACTCTAGATTGTCTTTCAAACAGGGAGGTAAATTATCGACAAAGTTATAGGGTCGGTCAGGGTGTGGCCCGAATGACAAAGTGTCTTCCTCTGAAAGGAATTTTTTTATTTCAAAGTCTGAGCTTTTTTTAACCTCGATCATGCTAATCGAAATTGCATGAGAATTCTTCTTATTACGAAGACTCTGTGATATCAATCTCCCAGCCCTTTTGTTCTTAAAATTTATATCAACACTGCTTTTAGATTTCTTCCCTGTAGGTTTCTTTAAGTTTTTAACACAGTCATTTGGATGTGTAATCTACTGACATGCCTGTTGAATGACCTTGGGATCGATCAAGGGTTCACTGTTAGGGGAAGATACATGAGTCTGGGGAGGTGAGAGAGATTTCGTTGGGTGGACAAGGGTCTCCTCAACCACGAGTTTATCTACCTCTCCCATATCAGGGTTACCATAGTCATTTCGGGTTATAAACGAATCGCAACTGTCATTCTGTGACTCTAATTGATGTACGAGCAGGATTTTAACTAGGCCGTGATGAAAAAGGCTAGAGTCTGATCGTTTTTTCTTGCATCTTTTCCCCATTTTATAAAGACTCCTAAGTATGTAATGTGGCATATTTAAAGGGAAACCCATAAAACTCATAAGCATGTGTAAATGGTACAAAAATACAAGCCCGAACCATCCCTCACATGTAACAAATTTCTTTACCACAACGAGAAAATCATGCCACCGAGATTTTAGGAATGAAATGGGCATACCTTTATCATAGCTTCTTATTTTTCAAGATGTAAACAACATGGTCCAAGGAACTTCCTCCACTTTTGCATTTTTAAACCATTTTTGACTGCTCGCTAGTAACCCTATCGCTTGACTCAGGAACTCCTAGGTAACCACCAGTTGCACATCACCAACTTTCTCTCTACAAACATCAAAGGAGAAGGGGAATTATTGGGCAACCTGTAAATTGAAACCCTGAAACTTCCTAATGAAAACGAGCCAGCCACTTCTCTCCAAATCTTATCTTCCATCGTCATATGAGAGTAGGGTTTGGATACCATTTGGTTTAATTCTCATGACAGAAGCCATACTGGACAGGAGGGTAATCAAAGAAACACATCATACAGGAAGGGTTTGTAAAAACAAAACAGAGCCATAACCCTGAGCCCAACAATGAACGCTGTAAAGACTCATACGATGGGATGGATGTTTAATTGAAATGTGTGTGAAGAAGGTTTGTGAAACCCAAGGCCATCCTTAGAGATGATGACAGTCTGTGAATCGTATGCTACCTCTGCATTCAGTACGATCCAGGTCCAAAGCATTAAAACTAAAATAAGTACGCGCATCATGGGTTGATCACAAAGTTTGGGTAAGTCAAAAATCGTAAAATCAAAAGTTTTGTAAAAGAAACGTAGCCAAAAATCAAACCAAAACCATACAAAAAATCAAATCATGAGGGTGCTTTGCTCATAAAACCATCAATCTCTTAAGCATGCTTGGAATTAAAAGGATCAAAACAAAGAGAGTAACATCTTCATGGTAAGGAATCAAAATTCCATAATAAACTATCTGAACAATTTTCCTTTAATGAAATTTTAAAACATAATGATAGCCACAGTTGCAAGTTTTCATGCTTTCAGTCACGAAAACAAGGTACAAATAAAGAATAGGGAAAAGAGACAACTTACAACTGTTGTTTCGGAAACTGCTCATGAAGAGTGATAAAAATTTATGACCCTAGTTAGGCATCTATACAGATCTTTTAATTGACATAAAAAAAAATTAAAAAAGTTAAGAAAATCATTGAGCTGCCAACAATGGCAACATGCTGGGAGAAGCAACTATCTCTATAATATGAACGAGTTTAGGTTAGAGAAATCTGAAAAAATTCAAATCGAAGAACAACTGAAAATTCATTTGAACATCTTAAATAATCATGACATAGTCCAGTTTCAAATAACTTTTGTTTTTAAAGAAATGAAAACTGGTGACAAACTTGGCAAAAGAAAGACACGATGTTTAAGTTAATGTCTCTGAAACTATTGACAGGGCCAATGCTTCCAGTAGGCATTCATAGCCTCAACAGGGATGTTAATTAACCCACTCTGACGTCTGTATCCTCTCAAGAAATTTCAGATCAGAACGAAGGACGCTTAGGACCAAAAGAAAATTCATATCTGAGAATTTTCTTTTACCTAACATTGCTTCACTGCCAGAAGGCCTGTTCAGTACCCCGATGAAGTTTTCTTGGTGTCATGTATGTATTTACCTACTTCTAGCAGACATGTTCAGTGTCCCAATGGGTTTACAAATACTTCCCACAACTCCCTGAAACATTACTCAAATTCTGGCATATTGTTTAAGGATATTCAACAGAGCGGGGTGATGCTAAAAATTCTAGTTTTTAACACACCTTGATATATCACAGACCTTAAAAAATTCTGTGTTGTCCTTCATCAAGATCCAAAAATAGTTCATTAATAAAACTGACTTTCAAGAACAGGGAGACGTCGTTGATTTTCTCTCTTAAAGAATAGGGACAACATAAAAAGATTTCAAGTGCAGATTGAAACCGAGAAAACGCCTTTCAAACAAAAAGTCATCTTTAACCAGGCTACAATTTCCGACAAATACAACACTTAATGTTATGACAACCTTTAGCAACTATTTTCGAGGGGAAGTATTTTGTTTTCTTTTTCTGAGCTAGCCCGTGGTGCAGGCATGTTTGTTTCAAAAAGAAAGACCAATAAACAAAAATGAAAACAAAAACAAACCAGAAAAGAAAAACAAACAGTAAGGAAACCAAAACATAAAATATTTACAAAAGTTGTATGGGAGAGTCATCAGGTAAAATATTTTTTGAGAGCTTGGCCATTCACCGGAAAGGTGTCTGGCTGTCCCTCTAAATTATGCAGGTGAAAGGAACTTGGACCTAGTGTTTCAGCAATTAAAAATGGTCCCAACCACAGGTTTTGAAACTTAGTATGTTCTCCTTTCCCCTCATGAGGTTTGTCCCACTTAAGGACAAGATCTCTTACCTCAAAATTTCTGTCAGAGGCATAATTGGAATCAAACCAGTTTTTGACAATGAGTTGATGTTGATCCAATTTTCGTTTTTCTTGAGCCCTTACTTCCTCTAACTTCATCAAAGCATTAATCTGACTTTCCAAGGGAGGACAGTTTTCTTCTTGTACCTTCTATGATAACTGCATATATGGAAGAAGGACATTCAGTGGGAGAATCGCTTCCCTATCGTAAACGAGAAAAAAGGGGGAATTACCAACATCAGTTTTATGAGTTACTCTATCAACCTAGATTGCATTAAATAGTGCATTATGCTAGTTTTTGTGGTTTTCAGAGACCATTCTCTTGATGATCTTGATCATGTTTTTATTAGTTGATTTAGACAAACCATTTCCTTGGGGGTAATTGCTGGCGAAATACTTTAATTTTATTCATTTTTCTAAAGAGAAATCACTCATTTCAAGAGACGAAAAATAGGAAGCATTATCAAATACTAGGCATTCAGGGATACCGAAGTGAGTGATAATATTTTCATTTAGGAAAGATATTACCTTGCTGGTGTTTACCACTTTTAATGGGGTAGCCTCGGACCATTTGGTGAAATGATCTGTGGTTGTTATGATGTATTTATGGTACTACGAGGATGCCAGTTTGATTGGGCCTATAATATCTAGGCCCCACTGCTGAAAAGGGGAGTCTACCAAAACTGATTGTAGCGAGAATGTTGGTTTCTGTACTCGCCCGGATGACTTTTGATATATCACACACTTATGACATAAGGCATGGGCTTCTTTGAAAAGAGTAGGCCAGTAATAACCTTCTCTTAATACTTTGTGGGAAGTGATGTCTCCACCGAAATTCCCACCAGCTTCCCCTGCATGTAATTCCAATAAGACTTTTTCTGCTTCATCTTTTTCAAGACAACGCATAAGTATTCCATTGAAATTTTGGTGAAACAAAATACCGTTTACCAGCTGAAAAGAAGAAGATTTTAATCTCAGCTCTCTCCTCTTTTTTGGATCCAAGTGACGAGGAGATGATCTGTGTATAAGATAAAACTTGATGTCGTCATACCAAGGACTAGTAAGGTTTTGTGCACAATAGATTTGATTTTGATTGTGTTGATCTTGAATTAACATATCAGTTTCATTTTGTTGTCGTATAGCTGAATCAAAAACCAATTTGCATAAACCTTGGCCTCTAACAATTTGTGTTGGGGTAATTTCTATTTCATATTCTTGTAAGGAGGTGACCCAGTTTGCCCTTTTTTCACCCAGTTCTTTCTGTACTAACAAATTTATGACAGTAGGGTAAGGGACAATGATTTTCATCCTAGATTTCAGTAAATAAGATCGAAAGTGTTTTACTTATTTAAAAAAAACATAGGTATGCTTATATACTACTGGGTACTTAAGTTCTGCTCCCTTGAAGGATGAGCTCATAAAGGCAATTGGGACTTCGTTGTTTTCAACATTTTTTTGGGATAGGACAGCAACATAAGACCGATCAGAGGCAAACATGTAGAGGGTGAAGTCTCGCGGAAAATCAGGGCTCATTAGAGAATGAGAGTTTACTATAGCCTTTTTTATTGAGTCAAAAGCCTGAATTTCTAAAGGTCCCCAATGGTATTGTACATCCTTTTTTATTAAATTTTGTAATGGTCTGACCATTTCTGAAAAGCTGGGGATGAACCTCCTAACAAAGTTTATCTGACCTAAGAAAGATTGCATGGAATTTTTCGAAGAGGGAGGGGATAGTTTTGAAATGACTTGGGTCCTTTCAAGGTCAATAATCATCCCTTCATTTGATACAATGAATCCGAGTATCTTACCTTTTTCTACTACAAAGATAGATTTTTTAGGATTTAAAGAAATGTTGTACTTACGACATCACTGTAGAACAACTCTTAGATGGGCTAGATGATCTCCTTTATTATTTGAGAAGACAGTGACATAATATAGATAAACTACTACAAATTGATTGATTAAGTCATGGAAAGCGATATCCATTGCTCTCTAAAAGGTGGCATCGGAATTTATGAGCCCAAAGAGCATCTTCCTATAAGCATAAGTGCCCCATGGAGTACGGAAAGTGGATTTGAGATGGTTTGGGGGAGAGATAAGGACTTGGTTATATCCTGAAAAACCATCCAGAAACGATAATATTTCAGAACCAGATACTTGTTGAAGGTTCTGTTCATGGGAGGAATAGGGTAGTTGTTTTTATCAGACGCTCGGTTTAAGTTTTGAAAATCGACACATAGTCAGATTTCACGACTCTTCTTCCTTACAGGGACAAGATTAGAGACCCACTGTGTATGTCTTACTGGGAAGATTATTTTATCATTCAAGAGTTTGTTTAATTCTTTCTTGACTGTTGGTTCAAGTTTTGGGTGCCTCTTTCTTAACTTCTGTTGAAAAGGTTGGGTCTGGGGTTTCATGGGAATAATGTGTTGTATGATGTTAGGATCAAAGGTCTTTAGGTCGTCGTATGTCCAGGAAAATACATCTTTAAATTCCTTAAAGAACTTAATAAATGCTATATTTTCTTGTTCAAAACATCCCAACCCCAAATTGATGCATTGTGGGTTAGCTTTAGTTCCTAAATTTACTTTTTCATGTGTCAAGGAAGAACTATTCATTTTACAATTCACTGATTTTTTGAATTTATCGTGAGGATCATAAAAAATTTCTAATCTAACCATAGATTTTGGGATAGAGTTTACCATATCCTATGTAGACTTCGGGGGTCTTGGGTCTGGTATTACCATAAAATCGTGAAGGTTTTCGTCATGGGTACCTTCGTCGATAACTGCGCCTTGGAAAGTCTCTTCCATGTGCAGAAAACTGATGATCTTTTGATCGTCATCGAAGACTCTCCAATTTGTGATGTTGTCCGGAATGGATGGTTTGAAAAAAAACTTGATGAAAAACGCATTCGGAGAAAGGCCTTCTACAGGAAAAAAATTTGAGGCAACATTAGCTAACAAATCAGCCTCATAATTATTCAATCTTGGAATATAATTAATGTTAAACGCAGAAAATTTATTCATTAAATTCCATACCTTAGTCTGATAGCTTTTCAGGTGTGGAGATAAACAGTGGATATAATTTTTTTCCTGTCTAACCAAAATTTATGAATTCCCAAAGATAGTCAAATTCTGAATCCTCAAATCTAGTGCTTTTCTGAGACCTTGCAAGAGTGCCTCATATTTGGCCGTATTGTTTGTGCATTCAAATTCTAACCAGAAAGTGATCAAAGTTTTGTTACCTGCTGGATCAATGAGAACGCACCCTGCACTAGCTACTTCCTTAGATTTATATCCATCGAAGTAAAGAGACCAGAGTTGATTTTCGTTAGGTGCATGTGACCACTAGGAGAAGGTTGTTGACTGTGTGCATGTCATAATTCCGGACTGTTGTTCTGGGTCAGTAATGGTAGAAGTTTTAGCCATTAAATTGCCGAAAAAAGTGTCCATCCCTTGTATTTCAGGTGAATTGGCGGAAGCAGTGAATGGTTCATTAGGATCATTTAAATCAGTTACCATGAACTTAAGCTAACACTCACGATTTACCTTGATTCCATTAGGCTTTCCATTCTCGGACAGCCACAAGTGAGACCAATCTGTTGCAAAATAACCATGTAGCTGCTCAGACCAATCTCTACTTAAAAAAAATCCATATACTTCAGGGATATCGATGACAATAATATCAATAACTTGATGGACTTTAGGATTAGATGATAATCTAATAAGAACATTTTTTAACTCACCAATTACTTTAACACTAGTTTGATCAAGCTGGATAATTTTCAGGCTGGACGGTTGAACTCCGGCATTAATTTTTTGACAGACATGCCAAGGCATTATGTTTGACAATGCACCTGAATCTACCATGAAATTATGTACATTCCTATTGAAAATTTCAAAAGTTAACAAAAAGGGTGGGACATTTCTGCGAGTATTAACAACAAAAGTTTGTTGTTTTTTAGTCGCGGCCCCTGAAACTAGTTTATCTACATTTGTTACACTTTTTACAACAAGGTCTCTTTTATTAGAAGACTCTAGTGTTGTTTTGACAGAGACCTTTTGAGGTGTTTTGGGGCTGTTATCAGCAACTTTGTTGCTCTTCAAATTGTTTTTTTTGTTGTTTTCTGTAATATTTTGCAGCGTCTTTTGCAAAAGAAAAGGGAATTTAAATAATTCGTAAACAGAAATATTATCTCTAAGTTTTTTGAGATGCTCAATTAGATCATACTCTAAACTCGGGGTTGTTGAATTCTGTTTCGTTTCAATTGATTTAGACTATTTTTGAAGTGCATTAGTTCTAATTTCAGAAGAAGACTTATTTGTTGTCTTGTTCCTGGTATTGTAAGGATGCACTGTTTCGAAATTAGCTTGAAAAATGCTATCCAAAAAATGTTTGAAAACATTGGGAGAGGATTCATCCTCTTCCACTATCTCTTGTTCAACTACGTCTTCAGTAATCTCAAGAGGAATCAAGTTATCATGTGCCTCTAGAATCGTCTGAATAGCAAATTGTAAGCTTTCTAGATTTAGGCCTTCGGAATTTGAGTTAGGCTGGTTTGTGGGAAAAGGCTTTCTAAAAGGGGGTTTGTAAGGCCCTTTGCTTGAAGAAGCTTCTTCAACCGATCTTCTCAAATATATAACTTGATTAGACAACTTTTCAACCACCTTTTGTAATCTTTCTAGATACGAACTATCTGGTTGAGTTTTGTTTTGGGGAGGTCTAGGAAGGATTTTGATTTTCTTCTTGAAGGATGAAGTAGTCTCTGCCTTGTTATAGGTATTATCTTTTAGGCTAAGAATATCTTTCTCAATTTGACTCACCTCTTCAAAGGCTTCTAACAATGTGTCTTTCTTGGACCTTTTTACCCAAATGGATATGTTTTGGTGTAAGGCTTTCGTGTAGTATGCAACAATAAGATTTTCGGTAGGCATCGAGTCCATGGGGATTCGATTCTTTGATGTTAGGAACCTTTGATTAAATTCTTTTATCTTTCCGTTGGGGTTCATATTTAAACTAGAGAGTTTCGTGACCAGGATTTCAGGAGATTTGTCGTCTCCGAATTTCTCAATAAAATAGGACTTGAATCTATCCCATGACACGATGGTATGGGGTTGTTGGGCAAAGTACCAGGTAGAGGCATTGCCTTCAAAGGTGTAGGGAAACATTCTGCATACTACATCTTTGTGTTCAAGACTACGGAGCCTAATGGCTAGCATGAATTTTTTGATATGATCCTCTGCAATCTGCTTGGTATCTAGGTCAAATTTAGGGAGTCATTTCTCCAAATGTTTAGGCAAAGGATGTTGGGGCCCAGGTATGGCCACTGCATTTTGATCGATCCAAGGTCTAGCGAGATTGTTCGTATTGGCCACAGGTGTGGGTGGTGTTGAAGGATGAGATGAAGAACTTCCTTCGTCTGATGATTCTTCCCCAGAAGAAGAAGGATATGAAGGGGGTGGTGATGGTGGAATACCAGATCCTCCTGCTGCAGGAGTGAGGATGTGATCTGGATCCGTGGGGTTTAGGGTAAGATCACTACCTTCAATTTTCTCCCTGATATCAGATAATTCTAATGGTTGGTTCAAAGGATGAGCTAGTTTTCTGATACGGGCCAAGGCACTGTGCATCCTTATGAGGGATTGATGAACAATTTCTTGAACATCGACCACTGGGGGGTTTGGAGTTACTAGTTTAACGGTGATCTGAGTATTGTTGCATGATGTGGTTGTTGTATGAGGAACAATGTTTTCATCGGAATGACTTCTAGTTACTATAGGTGAGCGTGTAGGTGGGGGAGGAGTCTTGCGACCTCCACGTGCCATTAATAGTATTCAGGCCCTCCTTCTAGCGCCATTTGTTGATGGGAAAAATTGACTGCTCATCAACTGGAAGAGTGAATCCGGTCTGGGGTTGTCTAATTAACCAAGGCCGTTTGGATTAATTCACTCTGATGGGTTTAATGGCTCCATTGGCCAATCTAAAGTCGTAATGGAAGCAAAAAATAACTAAAAGAAATGAAATAAATTACAAATAATAACCGCTGAAATATATATGTACATCTAAACATATATATATAGTTTATCTAATTAATATTTATATAATAGTTCTATTTATCATATATACAACATATACAAATAATGAGTTTTAATCTGAACTCATAGAAAATCAAATGTTTAATGGTTCTTTTCGAACAAAGTAATAAAGAAAGTGAAAATACTATTTGTTTTTTGGTTTGTTTCTTGTTTGTATGCATTCATAAAATCAAATATTAAACTACTTAATTAAACATAAAGATATAGATAGTGAAAATTATACTATATATAAAAACTTCTATAATAAGCGAGCAAATGAAATAAAATAATAGACTAACCTATTAATGCATCCAACGTCTGTACAATAGAGAATATCTAGCCACCTTATCCGAGAAGTAAATTTGCAATGAATCTTAGGATTGCTCTGAATAAATGCGAAACAATATGCTGGAAACTGAGTTTTGATAATCAAACGTCTGATGGAGATAGTCACAGTGATCTTGTGATTTACAGTAACTACAGTGAGATAAATGTTGATGTAAGAACTTGTATTTAAACATTCAACAAAAAATTAGAGATACATCGCATAATTTGAATTGAATCGATGATCACCCTGTATTGTGTCTAAAACATGAGATATGGACAACATGTAATAATAAATTATTTCAACTCACAATAAATCATGAAGACAAAATCTTTCACCATCTATTATCACATTGAAATAAACAGAACTTAAATTAAAACATAATACACAAAATCTAAAGTTGTAACATGCATTCTGTTCCCTTCAAGTTTGTGTGTAATTGTCCATAATCCAGCCCCAGGCTGAGATGCCTTTGTTTACAAAAATGATAGGTTTATAAAGGCCTCAGGAAACACAACTTTTTTTGTTCCTGAGATCAAATATTTGTTTCAAAAGTAAAGGGGGATGCAACCACCCTTATCCTACTAAATCCTAAAAAACTAACAACAATTCATTTCTATTCATTCAAAATACATCATAGATATGACTAGAAGGTCTTAAGAGTGCCTCAGATCAATTTTGAAATCATGGACCCCTGAATATCCTGAAAGAAAATCAAAATAGAAAGATTTCAGATATGTTTTCTGTCATTAATCTACACAATTCGAATTAACATAACTGGCTACAGAATCTTGCAATTCTATAGCTAGTTATAATAGTAAATGAAATCTCATTTTATTTAATGAATAAAACAGACTAATTTAATAATGAAATATAGTTTATTCAACAAACCAAATAATCTAACTTAGGAATGAAAACAAACATGCTATTAATTTAAAAGATCATACCTCTAACCATGCAATCAAATTGTATCATTAAACCTTTGAGATTAGAATGGATGTAGTAGCCTCAATGTTTTTAAATATCACATGACCTGTGGTCTTCAAACATTTTTCCTTTCCTTGAATAACTGACTCGAGCCTCAAGTTTTCACTCGTTAAAACATCGACCTGATCTTTTAAAACCTTGATCTGTGACTGTAGAATAGGGATATCAGTATAATATCTATCAATCCATGATAGAAAGACCTCACACTTTGACTGTGTGGCGTTTTCATTAGAACGAACAAGATTGTGGACCGGAGAGCCCTCCATACAGATAGTAGATTTATTACAAATCTTGACACCAGGAAACTCTGGACTATCTTTCAAACAGGGAGGTAAATTATCGACAAAGTTATAGGGTCGGTCAGGGTGTGGCCTGAATGACAAAGGGTCTTCCTCTGCAAGGAATTTGTCGATTTCAAAGTCTGATCTTTCGTTAACCTCGATCATGCTGATCGTGTTTGCATGAGAATTTGTATTATTACGAAGACTCTGTGATATCAATGTCCTAGCCCTTTTGTTCTTAAAATTTATATCAACACTGCTTTTAGATTTCTTCCCTGTAGGTTTCTTTAAGTTTTTAACACAGTCAGTTGGATGTGTTTCTCTTGACAGGCCTATTGAATGACCTTGGGATCAATCAAGGGTTTGTTGTTAGGGGAATAGACACTAGACTGGGTAGGTGAGGGAGATTTCGTTGGGTGGACAAGGGTCTCCTCAACCACGAGTTTATCTTTCTTTCGGGTTATAAATGAATCCCAGTTGTCATTCTGTGACTCTAATTGATGTATGAGCAAGATTTTAACTAGGATGTGATGAAAAAGGCTAGAGTTTATCCAGGTGGATATCGGTGGCCACCCACCTTCTCCAACTGGCCCAAAACATGTTCTGGCAATTTTGGTAATTTACTATTTTTAGGAGTTTTTAACTTCCAGGGCCATTTTGAGGCCCTAAACGATGTTTTTTGAGAAAAAGGGGCTCACCCAAAAGTTGTAGTTCTCGGATAGATCTTTCTAATGAGCTATTGAGTGCCCCAAATGGAGATTGTATGCAAAAGTTACACCCTTTGGAAGTTGACGTATCAACTACCCCTATCGGGGCCCACAAACCTTTTGGCTTTTCATCTTCCGGGATTAGGGTTTTGGATTTTACTTATGTTAAAAAGGCCCTTAGCGCCTCATTGTAATAATTATATTCTTGCGAATGCGAGTATCCATCACATCTCTTCCCAGAGATAAGTTGCCACCATTCTAGCGAGTCTTTCACTTTGTATTTTTACAGTCTCCGTACATTTCTTTGATTAATAGAAATCATGTATTACTGTATATCTCTGTTTATGGTTGCATCTCTGATACATTTCTATTATATTATTGAATATATACAATATCTCTGTGCATTTCTTTATCATATCTCCGCTCTCATTTCGTGCTGAAAATAATCCGGATCAGTGGTATCAGAGCAGGCTGCTCTTGATCGTTTTTCAGTGCATGTCCCCGATGAGGTCCAAGTATAGCAAGTTGGGTCTCAAGCTTGTCTCTCTTGAGGACAATCACTCTCGCACACCCAATAAACCCTCAATGGAAGAAGAAAAGAAAAACGATGGAGCAGGCGATCCTATCGGTCTGTTGCTTGAGCAAGCTCTCACGCGACAGAGGGACGAAATGATGGAGAATTTTTCCCACATCCTTCAACACCTGTCGATAGCATCAGGCGTAGCTTCATCAAGTGGCCACTTTGGAGGCACCTTGCCTTTCAAGGTATAGGTTAATTTTGATATTCTTGTATTTGAAGGTCAAATAGATGCAGATTCCCTAGATAAATGGTTAAATCTGCTAGAAGGTTATTTCTCTGTTCACAATTTTTTCGACAAGGAAAAGATCACCTTCACACTCGTAAAGGCTTTCCCCCATGTAAAAAATTGGTGGGAAACTTACTGGGAGAAGAGTTCCAAAGAGGAGTCTGAAATATATGGGGCCGAGCCCACTTGGGATTTTTTTGTGGATGCGGCAAAGGAACAATATTACCCTGTTGGAAACTATGAGGACCAATACATGAGATGGACCACATTACGACAAGAGAGGGGCCAATCAGTTCTGGAGTTCACCAATAGCTTCCATACCTTGCGCACCAATATGGTTATCAAAGACTCTGAACGACATTTGTTTCTGAAATACCATGGGGCTCTACGCAGATACATCCAAACTAAAATGGATTTCCTAGACATCTCATCACTCGGTGTTGCCTATCAATATGTTGTTAAAATCGAGAAAAAATTTAAGCACCAGAACAAACGGGAGTTCGGGTCTACAAATCCACAACACCCAAAGTATGAGAAAGACATCCCTAACAAACAGTCTCCCGTAAACCAGTCCAAGCCACAGGAAAAGAAGGGTCACAAAAAGACGAAGAAGGACACTGGAAAATGGTGCAATTTCCACAAAAGCCCCTGGCACAACACCAATGAATGTCGCTCAAAACAGTCATTGGTGGCCGAGATCAAAGACAAGGAGCCGAACCCTGATTCAGAATCTGATTCTGAAAATACTGGTAAAAGATAGATCATCGACGCAAACCCCACTGCTATTGTTGCGACTGCAACAATTCAACCAGAAGAACCAATAGATCCAGAAGAGGGGGAGCGGCTTTTTCATTCACAGATGTGGGTGAAGGGGACCCCGCTGCATTTTATTGTTGATAGTGGAATCCATAGGAACCTCATCTCAGCAGAGGTCGTCAAACAATTGAGATTGTCGACAACACCACACCCACAACCATACAACATCGGGTGGCTTCACCAAGGACGAGATCTTCGTGTCAGCTAGCAGTGTCGATTGTCATATGACATCCAACCCTTCAAGGATGAGGTATTATGTGATGTTGCCCCACTGGATGTCTGTGATGTTCTCTTGGGCTAGCATATATGTGGAAATCCCATGCTATCTATGAGTCTTGACCCTGTAGTGTCATTATTACTCTTGGGGGTCATTTCTACAGGATACCAGAGGTAACTCCAACTACTGCCCCACCTAAAAAGTGTTGCAAGGTAGTATCTCATACCACAAAATTCATCTTCTCCACAATCTGTTCAAAAGGGGAACAAAAGGATACTGCAAACACTACAGCCTCGTCCTAAGAACCTTTTATCCACCGGAAGCAGGTCGATAAGGTTGCAGCAAAGCACAAAGATTCCTTCTACACATAGTCATCTCATGTAGCCAGACTAGTTAAAAAGTTCCAACCCTTCCAGCCATAGGTTCATGATGACCTTCAACAAAACAAGCAGCGCGATGGTTCCAACAAGGCAAGCAACTCACCAAGATTCAGATTCAACAATCGCTTTCCCCTCTCCCCCGAGAATTCAATGCAATGGATAACATTGCTTCCTAAGGAGGGAGGATTTATCTAGGTGGATATCGGTGGCCACCCACCTTCTCCAACTAGACCAAAACATGTTTTTGGCAATTTTGGTAATTTACTATTTTTAGCAGTTTTTATTTTCTGGGGCCATTTTGAGGCCCTAAACGATGTTTTTTGAGAAAACAGGGAGCAACAAGGATCGTAGATCATGTTTCTCACCCAAAATTTGTATTTCTCATATAGATCTTTCCAACGAGCTATTAAGTGCCCCAAATGGAGATCGTATGCAAAAGTTACGCCCCTGGGAAGTTGACGTATCAACTACCCCTATTGGGGCCCACAAACCTTTTGGCTTTTCATCTTATGGGATTAGGGTTTTGGATTTTACTTATGTTAAAAAGGCCCTTAGAGCCTCATTGTAATAATCATCTTCTTTCAAATGCAAGTAGCTGTCACATCTCTTCTCAGAAATAAGCTGCCACCATTCTAGCGAGTCTTTCACTCTGTATTTTTACAGTCTCTGTACATTTCTTTGATTAATAAAAATCATGTATTACTGTATATATGTGTTTATGGTTGCATCTATGATACATTTATGTTATATTATTGAATATATACAATATCTCTGTGCATTTCTTTATTATATCTCCGCTCTCATTTCGTGCCGAAAATAATCCGGATCAAGAGTCTGATCGGTTTTTCATGTATCTTTTCCCCATTTTATAAAGAATCATGAGTAAGTAATATGGCATATTCAAAGGGAAACCCATAAAACTCATAACCATGTGGTTTGACTTAGGAACTCCTCGGTAACCTCCAGTTGTACATCACCAAATTTCTCTCTACAACCATCAAAGGAGAAGGCGAATTCTTGGGCAACCTGTAAATTGAAACCCTGAAACTTCCTAATGAAAACGAGCCAGCCACTTCTCTCCAAATCTTCTCTGGAATCGTTGTATGAGAGCAGGGTTTGGATACCATTTGGTTCAATTCTCATGACAAGAGCCATACTGGACAGGACGGTAATCAAACAAACACAACATACATCAAGGGTTTGTAAAAACAAAACAAAGCCATAACCCTGAGCCCAACAATAAACGTTGTAAAGACTCATATGATGGGATGGATGTTTAATTGAAATGTGTTCGAAGAAGGTTTGTGAAACCCAAGTCCATCCTTAGATATGATGACAGTCTGCAAATCGTATGCTACCTTTGCATTCAGTACGATCCAGGATCAAAGCATTAAAACTAAAATAAGTACGCCCATCATGGTTTGATCACAAAGTTTGGGTAAGTCAAAAATCGAAAAATCAAAAGTTTTGTAAAAGAAACGTAGCCAAAAATCAAACCAAAACCATACAAAAAATCAAATCATGGGGGTGCTTTGCTCATAAAACCATCAATCTCTTAAGCATGCTTGGAATTAAAAGGATCAAAACAAAGAGAGTAAAATATTCATGGAAAGGAATCAAAATTGCATAATAAACTATATGAACAATTTGCCTTTAATGAAATTTTAAAACATAATGGTGACCACAGTCGCAAGTTTTCATGCTTTCAGTCATGAAAACAAAGTACGAATAAATAATAGGGAAAAGAAACAACTTACAACTATCGTTTCGAAAACTGTTCATGAAGAGTGATAAAGATTTATGACCCTAGTTAGGCAACTATACAGATTGTTTAATTGACATAAAAAAAAAAGTTAAGAAAATCATTGAGCTGCCAATAGGTCTTTGAATAAGATATCATACTTTTCTAATAGATCTTATGTTTATCCTAAAATATTTATTTTTGTTTTAAGGTCAATCATTTCTTAGAAAATATATCCAAAAGAATTTCACATTACATTCTTTTATTTCATAATTTTTTTGGACAAGGTAAAAATTCTTTAGGATATCCTCATTCCATAGTTCTACGATTTTAAAACAAAATCAAGTGATTTTCTAGCAATAAAAAATTTATTTCCATGGCCCCTCAATATAGCATTTAGGTATCCTCCTAATATCTTTGGATAATATAGGTCAAGTTTTATGTCTTCAAAATCAAATTCTAGTAAACTTGCTTGAGAATAATCAAGTTAGTCCCATTTACGTGGAGTAAGAATGATGATAAGTCCAAGAGCTTGAAAATGGACAACCAAATTGAAAATTGTTAGAAAAATGAAAGTTAAAATTCGAGATGAATATGGTATAAACATGAATGAGATTCTCTTGGTTTTAGACTTCGCGCATGGTATATGAGCTCTTAAAGCATACCATTTCCATGGCTTGGAGAAGAATAGTTTGAAAAAATTCAATGCTAGTAGCTTTCACTCGTCTTTGTTTTTGGAAAGTTTCGACGAATATTATATAGGAGCACGAGGAAGATGTTCATTGAAACCTCATCACAATATGATGATAATGGTGATGGATAATTTCATCTCCTTCACATCTATGTTGCAATTTTGTCATTTGATTGTCAAATTATTTTTGTGAGTTATATTTGAGTTTGTAAATATGAATGAGCTTCTCTTGGTGTCAAGAATATATATATATTCTCTACTAAACAAGGCCAAAAATGTGAAGGTGGAAGTTTATCATATTCCCTCCACCCCCCCTCATATCACTTTCAATTCTCCAATACCCAATTTATCTACTATAAAATATTAATTTGAAAACAACATAGTAAGAATCAATCATAGAAACTAAGAAAACAAAAATTTAAGGTAAATGAAAGACAAAAAATAAACCGAAAACATATAAATACTTACTTCATTATACATTTCAACATTTCCATATCCAACTCAACATCTGTATTGTAATGTACCTCAAATTTACCATAAAAAAAAAAAAAATCTATGAGGCATTGATCTCCAATTTCATCCTTACATGATTGTTGATTAAGGAAAAATCTTTATTAAATTTATAATGTTCTTTGTCGTAAATTAAGTCTGTCTCACCGCATGGTGCCATCTACATACCTGTCTAATTTACTGGATGTATAAATTTATATGATAATATCTCCAAGGGTTTTAGTAATTTCCCTTTTTTATTCCAATTTCCCACATATACATAACTATCTATACCACGAAACTAGGCTTAGGACTTATAGTCCTAGTCTCTCTCCCTACACAAGGTAGCCTTAAGGGTTACGCGTAAAACTATTTGAAGGGTCCATTCGAAAGTGAGTATTCGTTTACTATGTAATATATATGCATATCCATGGGGTTGGAGTTATTCCATACGGTTGAAAGAAATGCCTTACTGGTAAGTTTGTAGCATTAAAAACATGTCCCCAATTATATATAGGACTTCAATTCGTCATATGCCAATCTCTTTAACCAACAGAGTTTGGGTAGAGAGATAGTGGGTCAACTTTATCTTAACCAAACTCTGTCCCAACAAAACCTTCCCTGAAAAAATAACTAACTGTGCCAAGGAAGTTGAAGTATACGAGGTCCCACTCATCGAGTCTCGAAGGAACTCATTTAATTTGCGGATGTTTCAAGGTGATAGAATAGACTACTATCATAGGGAAGTTAAGGCTCTGTATCCACCATTTAATGGAAAAATTAAGTATGCGAGTTTCAATAATCTTACCTGGCCCTTTGTACAATCTTGTCCCGCCAACTCTGCCCTTGGCACATGGATAGGTTGTCCTTCATACTACAACATTTAACCCCATAGGTAAGGTTTTTCTCTTAGGGTTTTAATGTGTCTACTATATCATTGTGGAGTTTACGAAAGGTTCTACATACTATATTCTTACTGAAGCATTTCTCCAATTTGGGAGAAACTCTACTCAGAGGAATGACGACGCCTTTCGCTTCTCCTAGTAAGATTTCCATTGGCTCTGTGATCTGGTTACGAAGTGAGGTTTGATAATTCTTTAAGTATTGACAGAATCCTCAAATTAAACTTACTTCTTCTTTCTTGAACCTATAATTTTTTTTACCCTCTGCAACCTTCTTGGCTTATTTCCTGCTTTCGGTAGGTAAGGCCTATTGTGGATTTATCCTTCAATTTCTTGAGTAGTCTCAAAATCCTAGACCCTTGTTCTATATTATGGGATTTATGCCTGTAATTTTTCTTTGGGGTAGAAGCATTTCTAGTTTTTTCATAACCTGAATTGCGTTACTCTCTTGAGGTTTCCCACTAGAGTAGGTAGAGGTTGGATAGTAATATTGTCGTGGAACTGTGTGTAGTCTTAGTATGAAGTAAGTGTTCTTTTATGAAACGAACACACCCAATACTAGTTCCCTCCCATCTAGTTTTTCAAAGGATGAGGTTTTCTTTGTTTGCACTTCCTCAGGTTCCATAGTTTATGATTAACGTTACCCATTACACTTCGTAAGTAAAGTCTGATGTTGGATCCTCGTGAGACTGTGCAGGAGCCGCATTTTCTTTCCTTTTTGTTTAACACATTACTGTCTAGTGTGAATAGTATATGACCACTGCGATTCCAACCAATTTATTAGAGAAACCCTACGACATATGAGGTCCTTTTCTTTCACATATGTTACTTGTCATTAACGTTACCTACATCATTGAATTCAGTGGAAAACTATCTATGTAATCATTGTTTAATTTATGAAAATACTACTCTGAGTAATTCGGTTCTGAGGGGTTTTAAACTCAATTAGTTAGGTAGTCTTTTTTCTATGTGAAAGGTTTTTAATATATCTTTGCATCATTTTAAAGTTAAGGAAACTAGTATTGTCGATTGTTTCATTTCACTAAATCGGTTTGCGACTGGATATAATTTCTTTCCTTTGTTTTTTAATTGTTCAAGAGATCTGGTATGTATCACTAATGTTGGGCCCTGTTGATGTGAGGGTACCCATCAGGTTGTCATTGGACCTTCTTCCCTCAGCCCAAACATTGATCCAGTTAAATAGAGACAAGTAAAGGAAGCGCATCTGTAGCTCCTGAATTGAGTACCACTCTGGAACACTCAGTTACTATGTTTTTCATTATGTTGATAATTCTTCCGTCTATTTTTATTTTATACAAATACTAATATTTGAATATAAATATTTCCAAGTTTTTGTCTGCACAAACGTTTCGGGTGATTCGTTCCTGTTTCAGCACAAAAGGTATTCAAGTTCCCTTTGTAACCCTATAGGACTTCAAGTAGTGAAGGAAACAGTTTCATTCTATGTTTAAAGAAGTTTGGTAGTCTTGTTTGATTACCTGTAAGGGCTGGGAATAGGAGAATTCCAAAATCGTATTCTTGGTTTCTAATTTGGTTACTAAGTGTAATGACTCCCTTGAAGTTTACTCTACGGGACTTCCTTTATTCGTAGTAATATAAATACTGCTGGGTGATTTTACTCGCTAGTTCTGATTTTGTCCTAAATTGCAATTTATTGTTTTTTTCATGGCAGACCTCTTTAAATTGTATATAAGGTTACAAATGTTTGCGTTGCCCGAAATACAGTTATTCATTGAATGAAAAAGGACTTGTAAAGTTTCTAAGATTTATACTTTGTAAATCGAACATACATTTCGTATTATATACATATATAACGTCATAAGAATCTTCCACAACATTTTGCCTTATTTCAAGGTTTTTGTGAACACTGTGATTCTGTAGCTTACTCATTGTAATATTCGGAAGTGTATATTTTCTTTCTTACTTTCGAATTTCAGGTTTGTGTTAAGAACCTAATATCATTATAGCATAGAAAAACCTCATAATAAGTACTCAATGCCTTGAAAAAGAGAGAATTTAAAATAATAATCCTCTTCAAGGGGGCAACCTCCTTTTACCCCACATAAATTTTCAAGTACAAGATGATTCCAAATGAAAATGTCTCCTTGGTATATATAGGAGACTAGGAGGTATAATTACAACTAATGGAATAAGGCTGACATAAATAAAATAACATTACTAATGTAATATTCCCCAATTAAGGGGTAATGAGCCAATATTAGGGCTTCACATGCCCCTCCCCTTGAGACAAGTGTTGTCCGCAATGCTTGAGTAACTCTGGATGCTTCTGTATAAAAGACTCATCTTCCCAAGTGGAATCTTCAGCTGGTAGTTTCCTCCATTTAATTAGATACTCTGAAATGGATCTATTCCTCAGCTGGTGAATTCTTGTGTCGGTGATGGATTCATGATCCAATATGATTTTTCCTTCCTCTTCAAGTTCTGAAAATATAGTTTGAATTGGTATCTTGTCGCCTATAACCTTCTTTAAGCATGAAACATGGGAAACTGGGTGTACTCATGAAGATGCAGGCAACTCCAATTTGTATGCCATAGTACCAATCTTTTGCAACACCTTATAAGGGCCATAGTACTTTGGTGATAATTTATTATCCTTCTTGGCTTGCTTGAGGGACATATGTTTGTATGGTTGTAGTCTTAAAAACATTCAATCCCCTACTTCAAAACTTCTTTCACTACGATGTTGATCTTCTTGTTGTTTCATGTGATTTTGTGCCATGGTTAGGTTGTCCTTTAAGATTTGGAGAACTTGTTGTTGATGCTCGATGTGATCTTCCACTGCTTGAACCTTAGATTTTTATTTTAGAGAAGAAGTGATGGAAGGAGGGCGGTATCCATAGAGTGCCATAAATGGTGTCATTTTTGTTGCAGTATGAAAGGAAGTGTTATACCACCATTCTGCCAAGGGTAACCATTTGAACCATTATGTTTGTTTATCAGAGACAAAGCAACGAAGGTAGCCTTACAAAAAATTGTTCACTATATTGATTTGTCCATCAAATTGAGGATGATAGGATGAGCTATGAGCTTATTGAGTACCCAAACAAGAAAATAATTTTGTCCAAAAATGTCCAGTGAAGATGGGATCTCTGTCACTTACAATAATCTTTGGGTTTCCATGTAGCTTTTGAACTGTCTCCATGAATGCAGTGGCAACTGTACTAGCTTTGAAGGGATGAGAGAGTGCAAAAAAGTGTGTGTATTTGGTTAGTCTATCAACAATCACCATGATGAAACTCTTTCCTTCAGACTTCAGTAACCCTATGATGAAATCCATGGAAACTTCCTCCCAACGCTGACTTGGGATGGCTAATGGTTGTAAAAGACCCGGGGTCTTAATTGTTTCCACCTTATTTTGTTGTCAAACCAAACATTCTGCCACAAACCTTTGAACATCCATTTTAAGGCCATCCCCAAAAAAATCCTTCTTGAATCTATGGTAGGTTTTCAAAATTCCCGAGTGCCCTCCTACTGGAGAGGTGTCCAATTCCAATAGTATATTTTGTTTGAGTTGGGAGTTCTTACATAAATATAAGCGATCTTTGTACCATAGTGAATCATTTTTTCATGTAAATGTATCTGATGCACTGGAATCCTGTTGTAACCTTTGAATGAGAGTCCACACTTTTTCATCATTCTTCCATTCATCCCTTGCTTCTATTATCCAATTGGGTTGGATGATCAAGATAGCACAAAGAAGGGCCTCAACATCTTCATCCTTTATTGAGAGTGCATCTGCCACAACATTTTGCTTCCCGTTTTTATAGACGATTTCAAAATCATAACCCAATATCTTGGTTACCCATTTTTGTTGTTCTTCTAAAGATATTATTTGTTCCAAGAAGTATTTAAGACTATCATGATCTGTTTTGACCTTGAAGTGCCTACCTATTAGGCAAGGATGTCATTTCTTCAATGCATGCAGTATTGCCATCATTTCCTTCTCATAAATGGGTTTGTGTAAGTCCTTTCCCTTGAGTGGTCAACTTTCAAAAGAGAGGGGCCTTCCTTCTTGCACTAGGATAGCACCAATTCCATTTCTCGAGGCATCACATTCCATAATAAAGGTTTTTGTGAAGTCTGGAGTGGTCAAGACAAGATCTTTGCACATCACCTCTTTAAGTTGTTCAAAAGCTTTAGTTGCCTCTAGAGTCCATGAAAATGCATCCTTATTAGTTAGTTCCATTAAAGGTGTTGCTATTCTTCCATAGTGTCGAACAAACTTGCGATAGTAACCTATCAAACCCAAAAATCCTCTAAGATTCTTCAATGTTTTGGGAATCAACTAGTCCATCATGGCCTTAATATTGTTAGGGTCTACCTTGAAACCTTCATGAGATACAATATGACCCAAATACTTTACCTCCTTCACTCCAAAGAAACATTTGGATGGTTTGGCATATAGTTGTTGCTCCTTTAGTAGTTGTAGCACCTTGTCAACATGTCGCACATGATCCTCCAAAGACTTGCTATCGATTAGTATATCATCAAAAAATACTAACACAAATTTTCGAAGGAAGGGCTTGAAAATGGAATTCATCAACCCTTGGAATGTGGAAGGTGCATTTGTAAGGCCAAAAGGCATGACCAAAAATTCATAATGGCCTTCATGAGTTTGGAATGTTGTTTTTGGGATATCTTCTTCCTTCATTCTAATCTGATGATACCTTGAATGGAGATCCAATTTTGTGAAATAGATTGCTCCATGTAGTTCATATAACAATTCATCAATGAAGGGAATGAGAAACTTATCTTTAATATTGATCTTGTTGAGCTCTCTATAATTTGGACACATATGCCATGAGCTATCTTTCTTGAATATCATCACCACTAGTGCAGAGTAAGAACTTTGGCTAGGTCTAATAATGCCAGCCTCTAACGTTTCTTCAACCATGTGCTTAATTTCACTCTTCTAGGCATAAGGGTATCAGTATGGCCTGATGTTAGGAGGAACACTCCCAGGAATTAGGTGAATTTCATGATCATGATTTCGAGTGGGTGGAATACCTTTGGGAATATCTTCAAATACTTTGGAATGCTTATCAATGATCCCTTGGAGATCTTGAGGAATAGATGGCATAGATGTTTGAAAATCTAGTGAGCATAGTTGTGCAATAACACCTTGATGCCTCTTTTTCAATAATTTTGTCATGCCATTAGAGATTATCACCTTACTGGGTTTCCCTGTGATACCTCTTAATTCAATTTCTTTTCCTTCCAATGAAAATTTCATGAAAAGTTCTTGAAAATTAAAGGCCATTGTTCCTAATGATTGTAACCATTGGATTCCTAGTTCAACATTAGCACCACCCATGGGTATAGCAATAATTGGAATATTCATTACATATTCCCCTATAGTAAGATTGATATTATTGCATTTTCCTAAGAAATTGATAGTTCCTCCATCTACAATCATTACTTGAAACTCTGTGTTGGATATACAAAGCAATTGAGAGCTTTGGCTAATTTATAGTGAATGAAATTATGAGTACTGCCAGAATCAATTAGGACTATTGCCTTTTTCTTTTTGATGTATCCTTCGATCTTGAAGGTTTGAGGAGTGCTAATTCCAACTAATATATTATATGACATCGTGGGAGTCAACTCTTCAGACGAAATTGCTTCTACGTTTTCATCTTGAGATGGTTCTTATTCTTCTTCCTCTTCACATTCTATGTAGAATAATGTCTTCTCACCACACTTATGTCCCTTACTGTACTTGCTTTCACAATTAAAGCATACACCTTTTACTTTTCTTTCCTCCAATTGTTGAGGTGTCAACCTTGTAGGTTGAGGTGTTTTAGAAGGAGCATTATTATCTCTATAGATGTTAGGATTGGTCCTTCTAGTAGCCATAGCCATATTTTTACTTTCAACATTTCTTGCCACCATAAATGCATTCTCCAATGATTTGGGTTCCCAAAGGTGAATCTCATGTTGAATGTTATCTCTTAAAGTTCCTATGAATACATCAATCAAGTGTTCATATGGAATATTTGTTACCTTTATATTCAATCTTTGGAAGTTCTCTATGTGCTCTATAACTAAACCCTTTTGCTTGAGATTTATCAATTGGCTAAATAAGGTATTGGTCCTTGTATCCTCATAGTGTGCTATCATTTCTTTTGTGAAAAGTTTCCAAGTGACAATTGATTTGTGATAACAAAGCCATCTATACCGTACAAATTGATTGGGTTCTAAATATAAAGAAACAATTCATACATTTTGTGTATGTGGCACATTATGTAGATCAACGAACTGCTCCATCTGAAGTATCCATGTGATACGGTCCTTGCCATCAAACTTCCTCATATCGATCTTAGGAACGTGGTTGGTCTTCAACCCAAGGTTATAATTTCTCCATTATTTATTCACCTTCCTTGTGTCCTCATAATGAATTTCATGGGATGCATTTTCACTTTCAGGTGTCCTCTCTGTTATGAATTTTTTCAATACTTCCATGATCTCCCCTTTTAAAGAATCCATCTTAGTATTTATCGCCTCAAACTTAGCTTCTGTTGAATCCATCATCTCTTGTAGTTCATCTTTTGTTGTTGTCTTCTTTTGTAAATCATTTATGTCCCTACGCATTTCTTCACCTTCATCAAGAGTCCAAGTAGGATTGTCTGGAGGCTTATTTGGTGTAGAAGTTCCCTTTTTGGGTGGCATGTTGGCCAAGTATCACTTTTGAACCTTGATTTTGAGTTGGTTTTGCTAGACAATCTTTCTTTTGTTGTATCTCCCAAGTTTCGGCCCTTCTAGGTATGGAACTTTATTTTTTGTAGTTCTCTGATATTTCTTCTCTACAATGCCACAGGTCTGATCAAAATTGGATGTGCCAAGTGGAATTCACGGTAACTTCCCCACAACTTGTTGATTTTTGGCCTTTCCAGGATATCTCACTTGTATAGCGTGCCCCGAACAAAATAATTGATACAAAATTCTGAAACTTGTACCAGAAATACTACAGTTTGTACACTATCTAATGAAACTAATCTCACTCAATTTTGATACTCTAGGAAGAATTTATGATTGTTTTACCTGGAACACCTTCTTGATACTAGTCAATAGGACTAGTCAGATACCCTATCTTCCACAGGGTGTATCTACAAATGTAAGATTACCCAGAAGCTGAAATGTTTACCACAGATACCTTACTAATTTCTATGAATATCCTCTGGAGTTTAGGGTCTGAAACGTTACATAAAACTTTTTATAGTGAAAATTCCGCAATGACTTAGTTCAGGATGATTCCAGAACCCTATCTTACAAAGGTTGTATCTCAGAAAGTATAAGGCCTCAAGAGCTTAAATTTTAACCCAAAGTACCTTGATCCATCTACTAGATATCCTCCAAGTCGTTCCTTTGGAAACATTGTAGAAAAACAGTTACAACGAAATTACAAGGTGTCTCAGATGCAACAACAAAACCCCAAGACCTTGAGCTCTGATACCATATGTTAAGAACCAAATATCAATATAGCATATAAAAACCTCAGAATAAGTACTCAACGCCTTGAAAAAGTGATAATTTCAGATAATAAGCCTCTTCAAGGGGGGAACCTCCTTTTACCCCAAATAAATGTTCAAGTACAAGATGATTCCAAATGAACATGTCTCCTTGGTATATATAGGAGACTAGGAGGTATAATTACAACTAATGGAATAAAGCCGACATAAATAAAATAACATTACTAATGTAATGTGCCCCAATTAAGGGGTAATGAGCCAATATTAGGGCTTAACATTTTGCAAGGGTATGATTGAAAGTCCATTTCACTTAAAATTTTTATGCGTATTTCATTGCTATCAGGTTATTACAATTTTTGGGACGACTTATACTTATTTGTTAACAAAGTTTGCGAATTTACTAGACATGTACAAATCTATTTCTGGGTCCCAGAATAGTCTTTGAATTCATCAGTTCTCGTGCCTCTAAAATTTAGTTACAAATCTCTATAAGTGTTGACAGACTTCAGATTTGTTCAAATATTAATTCAAGAAATTAATGTATAGTCAACTAGACCTAATCGCCTTCTAAATTCCCAATAATATATATATATTGTAGTTTTCCTGTAATGAAATCTTGTAATTCGCATGCTTAATATATATACTGTAGTTTTCCAGTGATGAAATCTTACAATTTGCATTGTATATATATATATATATATATATATATATATATTAGATACTCGTATGCATAGTTATCTCTTATTACATTATAACCATTTACAACAGTAGTTCCATTCAGATAGGGTACTCCCACAAATCAGAGATAAATCATAGGGAGATATATGCATATGTAGCATGGGTATGAAATGCTCGAGATACCTAGATTTCCCTCCAATGATGATTACTAACAAAAATATCAAATATACAACATGCATTGAACTGCCAACAAGATTCCTAACATAATTAATGGAGTAGGATCCACAAATTACAATTACAGTTTTCTTCAGAATTAAATAACATAACATCTTGTGTATATCTGATTCAGATAAAAATTTCCATCAACAAATAATTCATCATGGCATGTAGACAGAGAAGGGAAAAGTAGACATATATGTGCAAAGTTTCTAAATAAAAAATGGAACAACCACGTTCCTCCCAACCTTAGAGAAGGATAGCCAATTCACTTGTCCTGTTCACCCACTAGGCTGACCATGATTCCATGAGGGATAACTCGGAACTCCTCCTTAGAAAATGAATTTCAACTTCAAAAATATTCTCCTTCCCTCAGACTCAGCAAGTAGTGCTCTTAACAACAAACAACTAGTAATATTACCTACCACACTAGGCATCGTCATGCCTCTTCACATATGCTATATATCAAAACCAAAAATGCCTAAGACTTTTTCACTCTTGGGAATTTTCAAAGCTTCCCAAATACCTAATTTTCAGAGGCTGCCAATGGCCAAATTCCTGATTTTCCACTTGTCACAATCAGCTTTGAGGTAGTTCCAACATGTTCACCACCCATGGAGTCATGGTCAGCTGATTTCAACATGGTTGTTCCATTTGTCATCCTGCAATAATTATAAATGATTTTTTTTCATACAAGTGTCACAGTCAAGTAGTTAGTTGGTTAAAATCTGATTTTTGCCCAACAATCATAATTATTAATTACAATTACCAAATTCGAAATTCGGAATTTCCATAAATGGAAAAAAAAATCTGATTTTGAAATTACCAAAATTGGAATAAATTTCCTAAGAAATTGTGAATTCAAAAATAATTTATTTTTGTGGATGTCACATCCTTTACCCCTTCAGTAAAACACTATCCTCAATGTTCGTTCCTTTCCTAAAACATGATTGGATGAGATTTTTACAAATCTCCCTCCAACTCCCAAGTGGCCTCCTCAGGGATAAAGTGATTCCATTGCACCTTTACCTGAGCGATGGATCTATTCCGAAGTGTTATTTCTCTCCAGTCCATAATACATAGGTGTTCCACCTGGAACTCTCCTTCTAATTCCACCTACACCAAGTTCCAATCGATCATATGAGTACGGTCATGAACATAATTATTTAAAAAAGAAGCATGAAATACATGATGGATTCTTAGGTTGGTTGGAAGTGAAAGTTGGTATGTTGCGGGTTGAATTCGATCTAGTATCTCGAAGGGCCCACGGAACCTGGGTTCCAACTTGGCATAGTTCTCTAGATTTATTGAACTCTTTCGGGCTTTGAATTTTAAGTAAACATGATCTCCCACTTGAAACTCCAAGTGTCTTCTTTTCTGGTCAGCATAATTTTTTTTTTCTGTCTTGTGCCTCCTTCAAGTTCTGTTGTACCTTTCTTAACATACTTTCCATTTCTTGGAGCATCTCTAGTCCAACCATGAGTCTGTCAACTAGGTTATCCCATCTAATTGGAGTCATACACTTTTTGTCGTATAGTACCTCGAAGGGGCTCAATTTGGTCGAAGTTGGTACCCATTGTTATATGCAAACTCTACCAAGTACAAGTAGTCTTCCCACTTGCTAGGTTTTGTTCTTATGTACATGCAGAGCATATATTCTATGATTTGATTTGTTCGTTCATTTTTCCATCCGTTTGTGGATGATAAGTCGTGCTGAAATTCAAATTAGTATTTATCCTTGCAAACAATTCTTTGCATAAAGAAGATGTAAATTTTACGTCTCTATCCGAAATCACCATTTTAGGAATACCATGCATTCTAAAAATTTCTTTCATGAATATTTCAATGATGTTAATAGCTTTAAAAGTAGACTTTACAGGAATAAAGTGTGCAGACTTACTGAGCTTATCGATTACCTCTATAATATAATCATTTTGTTTCTAAGTTTTAGGCAAACCTGTAATAAAGTCCAACAATATGGTCTCCCATTTCCATTCTGGTACAGGTAAGGGCTGTAATAGGCCGGCTGGATGATGGTGTTAAGCCTTTACCTGCTGACAATATTGACACTTAGCCAAGTATTCTAATGCTTCTCCCTTCATATTAGGCCAATAAAATAATTTTCTAAGTGTTGTTATCATTTTCTGGTATCCTGGATGACAAGAATATGGTTTCTTATGCACTTCATCCAAAAATGTTATCTTTAACTCTGTCGAATCTAGTATGTAAAGTCTGTTTTCAAATCGCAATAGGCCATTTTTATCGATACCCAAATCTGTTTTGTTTGAGTTTGTCGTATTGTTTTGTAATTCTGCCAGTAAATTATTGTAATTTTCGTCGTTAATACCTGCAGTATTTATTCTCTTTTCTATATCACTTTCTGTCTTGCTGACATTTATTTCAAATAACCCATGGACTCTTTTTCTTAAAGCATCTGCTACTTTATTTTCCTTACCCTTGATATGTCTTATCTCAAAGTCAAATTCACTCAAGAAGGTTAGCCAACTTGCTTGCCTTGCATTAAGATCCGACTAACTAAACAAATATTTCACACTGCTATCATTTGTCTATAATAGAAACTTTATGCCCATTATGTAGTGTCACCACATTTTTAAGGCGTGTATTATTGCTTCCAATTCTAAATACTGAGTGATGTAGTTTCGCTTATGTTCCTTTAATTTCTGGGACTCATAACAAATAATGTGTCCTTCTTGAGTTAGGACACCACCTAGTCCTTCTTTACTTTCATCAACACAGACAATAAAGTCTTTATTTGGGTCTACTACCTTTAAGATCGATGCAGTTGTCAATAATTCCTTCAACTTGTTAAAACTGTCTTGACACTTCGGTGACCAGTTAAACTTGGTCCCTTTCTTTTGTAATGATGTGATAGGGTTAGCTATTTTAGAAAACCCCTCTATAAATCTGCAATAATATCCAGTGATTCCCATGAATGACCGGATATCTTCTACATCCTTAGGTACCGGCCATTCCATGATGCCTTTTATTTTCTCAGGGTCGACTACACTGCCTTTTGCAGAAATTACATGTCCTAGGTACTTTGTTTTATTTTGATAAAAATCACACTTATCGAATTTAGAGTATAGTTTGTGCTTCCTCAAAGTTTGAAGAACTATTATTAAGTGTTCTTCGTGTTCTTCTTCTATTTTAGAGTAGACTAGAATATCGTTGATAAATACCAATATGAACTTGTCCAACTACTAAATGAAAATATTGTTCATTAGACAAATAAACGTGGCTGGTGCGTTAGTGAGTCCAAAAGGTATAACTACAAATTCATAATGTTTGTATCTTCTTCGAAAATATTTTTTTCTTATGTCCTCATCTTTTATCCTAACTTGGTGATATCTAGATCATAAATCCATCTTCAAAAAGATCTTTGCCTCACCTACTTGATCGAACAGATCATTTATCCAAGGTAAGGGGTACTTGTTTTTAATAATCATTTTATTCAATTGTCTATAGTCGACACATAGTCTTAGAGTATCGTCTTTCTTTTTCACAAAGAGGACTAGTGCTCCCCATGGTGAAACACTCGGTCTGATATACTCTTTGTCCAATAATTCCTGTAGTTGTATTTTTAATTCTGTCAGTTCTAGTAAACTCATTCGGTAAGGTTCTTTAGAGATAGGGGCTAAACCAGGTAGCAGGTCTATGGAATAGTCTATTTCTCTTCTAGGGGGAAATTCAGGTATTTCATCAACAAAGATGTCTCTGAAATCACGTAGAACAACAAAGTATTCCAAGTTGAGTTTATCATCTTTTTCTAACAGGTTTGTTACTTGGATGGTTTAAAATTGATAACCCTTTCTCATGCATTTCTTGAATTACAATGCGATGACTTGTCTAACTAATACTGGTTTTTGTATACCTTGTGTTGTTCTAGTGATTTCATTTTTTCCTTTATATTTAAGTGACTTTGCATAACAATCTAACACTACTTTATGCCTTTCTAACCAATCCTTTCTGATAATTACGTCATAGGACCCTAGTGGTAGAATATTTAGATTTGTCTTTATGTTTTGACCACCTAAACTGAACTTATAATCAGAAATAAAGTCAACCACTTTCCTTTTATTTCTTGTTGCTAGTTGTACTAGCCATGATTTTTTGTGCCTCATTCTCTTAAGTTTATTTGAATCTACTACACCAGGGGTGATATAACTTAACGTAGCTCTAGGATCAATTAAAACATAAATTCGAGTGTTGTTGATTTTACCTTCGATTTCCACCACAAACGACTAGTGGTCAGCTTGCCGACCATCCACAACTGCATTTATCCGATGCAGGATTTTTCCCACATCTCCCACTGTCGAGGCTTCCTGCAAATTATGAACAATAGTTCTATTTGTTGAATTTAAATGTGGAAAGTTCCTCCCTAGATGAGGTTATGCACATTCCCAACACTTTAATGGTTCGCGAGGGATGTCCCCAAACTTTTTCATTCCCAAGTTCATCGGTTTACCGCTGCCTTGCGTATTTGGATTATTGGAATGAATTTTTTTTCTCAGAAATCATTTTGCTGCATTTCGATAAGGAGATGGTTGGTATCCCTTCTTCCATTAGTCCATTCGGTATTGTTTCTTATCCTTCCAAGATTTGGGAAATTTTGTCTGCTATTTGTATTGGTCATATCACATTCGTGCCTTCCTAAATACTTCACTCAAGGACTTGGGGTTTTCAAACTTGATTTTTTCCCTATAAGACTGTGGTAAACAACTTAGGAACCACTGTATTTTTACTTTATCCTCTCGGATATAATGCATGAACCTTAGTAATTCTAGGAATTTGTTTATAATATCCTCCATCGTCATCTAACCAAGTTGTAGCTCATAAAATTCTTTGGGTTTCCTTTCATAGTAAATTTCAGATAGGTACTATTTCTTGAAATATTTCTTAAATTCATACCATTCCATTTGTTTCTCCTTTAGACCCTTGGCCAATTTCAGATCTTTCCACCAAATGCTGGCTTTTCCTTTCAGATTGTAAATGGCCATTCTGACCTTCATATTGTTGGAATAGTTATGTATCTGGAAATATTTTTTGATGTCTAATAACCACGCTTCATCTTCCTCACCTATCCTGGATTCCCCATAAAATGTAGCGGGTTTGATGTCCTTAAATTCTCCCTCAAGATGATCTACCTGTTTCCTTTTTCTGTCCGATTTTTCTTTATCTTCAGCTAAAGGGGTACCTTTAGATGAGTTGTCCTCTCTTTCTGCTTCAGGACTAGAATTATTGGAGGCCCTTTTACTGATCTCTTCTTCATGGTTATCATCCTTTTGAATTTTCTTTGTCACTATACTGCGCAACATGACTTCATTTATTTCAGTAGGTGAGCTTCTGTCACTATTCTGTCTTGGTTCTTTAGGATGTCTTTGTTGAGGATTCCCATCAAGTCTGATTTCTGCGTCATCCTGGGCTTCCATTATTAAAACGAAACATAAAAGGGTTTTTTGTTTGTAACAATAAAAGTTTATTAGTTTTACATAAACATAAATGTGTACTAAGTAAATAATGTGGCCCTGTTCAAGGTCCAAGTGTTGTCACCTTTGCTCTGATACCATATGTAATGTACCTCAAATTTACCATAAAAAAATAAATTATATGAGGCATTGATCTCCAATTTCATCCTTACAAGATTGTTGATTAAGGCAAAATCTTTATTAAAGTCATAATATTCTTTGTCGTAACCTAAGTTTGTCTCACCGCATGGTGCCATCTACATACCTGTCTAATTTACTGGATATAGAAATTTATAAGATAAGATCTCCAAGGGTTTTAGTAATTTCCCTTTTTTATTCAAATTTCGCACATATACATAACTATCTATACCACGAAACTAGGCTTAGGACTTATAGTTTTAGTCTCTCTCCCTACACAAGGTAGCCTTAAGGGTTACGTGCAAAACTATTTGAAAGGTCCATTCTAAAGTGAGTATTGGTTTACTATGTAATATATATGCATATCCACGGGGTTGGAGTTATTCCATATGGTTGAAATAAATGCCTTAGTGGTAAGCGATTAACATTAAAGACATGGCCTCGATTATATATAGGACTCCAATTCGTCATATGCCAATCTCTTTAACCAACAGAGTTTGGGTAGCATGATCTTGGGTCAACTTTATCTTAACCAATCTATATCCCAACAAAACCTTTCCCCCAAAAAATAACTAACTATGCCAGGGAAGTTGAAGTATACGAGGTCCCACTCGTCGAGTCTAGAAGGAACTCATTTACTTTGCAGATGTTTTGAGGTGATAGAATAGACTACTGATAGAGGGAATTTAAGGCTCTATATCCACCATTTAATGGCAAGCTTAAGTACACAAGTTTCAATACTCTTAAATGGCCCTTCGTCCAGTCTAGTCCCGACAACTCTGCCCTTGGCACATGGATAGGTCGTCCTTCGTACTACAACATTTAACCGCGTGAGTAAGGTTTTTCTCTTAGGGTTTTAATGTGTCTACTATATCATTGTGGAGTTTATGAAAGGCTCTGCATACTATCTTCTTACTGAAGCATTTTTTCAATTTCGGGAGAAACGCTACCCGGAGGAATGATGACGCCTTTTTCCATTCTAGGTAAGATTTTTGTTGGCTATGTGCTCTAGTTACGAAGTGAGGTTTGAAAATTCTTTAAGTATTAAAATAATCCTCAAATTAAACTTACTTGTTCTTTCTTGATGTTAAGCCCTAATATTGGCTCATTACCCCTTAATTGGGGCATATTATATTAGTAATGTTATTTTATTTATGTCAGCTTTAGGACATTAGTTGTAATTATACCTCCTAGTCTCCTATATATACCAAGGAGACATTTTCATTTTGAATCATCTTGTACTTGAACATTTAAGTGGGGTAAAAGGAGGTGTCCTCCTCGAAGAGGCTTATTATATAAAATTATCTCTTTTTCAAGGTGTTGAGTACTTTTTCTGAGGTTTTTCTATGCTATATTAATATTTGGTTCTTAACATATGGTATCAGAGTTGAAGGTCTTGGGGTTTCGCTGCTACATCTGAGACACCTTGGAATTTTTACTATAATATTTTTTCTACAATGTTTTAGAAGGAATGGATTGGACGATATTTAGTATACAGATCAAGGTATGTTGGGTTAAAAATTCAGCTCCTGAGGCCTTATACATTCGAATATACAACTTGTACAAGATAGGGTTCTGGAATCATCCTGAAATGTGTCATTACGAAATTTTCGCTATAAAAAAATTTCTATAACATTTCAGACCCTAAAATATGGAGGATATTTACATAAAGTAGTAAGGAATCTGTGGTAAAAATTTCATATTCTGGGTCATCATAAATATTTAGATACACCTCGTGTAAGATAGGGTATTTGACTAGTCCTATTGACTAGTCTCAAGAAGGTGTTCCAGGTAAAACAATCATAACTTCTTCCTAGTGTATCCAAACTGAGTGGGATTGGTTTCATTGGATCGTGTCCACTCTGTAGTATTTCTATTGCATGTTTTAGAATTTTATATTAATTATTTTGTGCAGGGCACTATACAAGTGAGATCTTCTGGAAAGGCTAAAAATTGACAAGTTGTGGGTAAGTTACCGTAAATTCCACTTGGCACATCCAATTTTGATCAGAACTATGGCATTGCAGAGAAGCAATATCATAGAACTACATAAAAGAAATTTTCATACCCATAAGGGCCGAAACTTGGGAGATACAATAGAAGACATATTGTCTAGCAAAACGACCTCAAAATCAAGGTTCAAAAGTGATACTTGGCCAACATGCCACCCAAAAAGGGAACTTCTACACCAAATAAGCCTCCAAAAAATCCTACTTGGACTCTTGATGAAGGTGAAGAAATGCGTAGAGACATAAATGATTTACAAAATAATAAATTAACAAAAGATGAACTATAAGAGATGATGGAGGGTTTAAAAGGGGAGATCATGGAAGTATTGAAAAATTTCATAACAGAGAAGACATCTGAAAGTGAAAATGCATCCCATGAAATTCATGATGACGACACAAGGAAGGTGAATCAAGAATGGAGAAACTCCAACTTTGGTTTGAAGACCAACCATGTTCCTAACATTGATATGAGGAAGTTTGATGGCAAGGACCCAATCACATGGATACTTCAGATGGAGCAATTCTTTGATCTCCATAATGTACCACATACAAAAAAGGTACGAATTGCTTCTTTATATTTATAACCTAATCAATTTGTATGGTATCGATGGATTTTTTCCCGCAAATCACTCGTCACTTGGACAATTTTCATGGAAGAAATGATAGCACACTATGAGGATAAAAGGAGTAATACCTTCTTTAGCCAATTGATAAATCTCAAGCAAAAGGGTTTAGTTACCGAGCACATTGAGAACTTCCAAAGATTGAATATAAATTTAACCGATATTCCAGATGAGCACTTGATTGATGTATTCATAGGAACTTTAAAGGATAACATTCAACATGAGTTTCGCCTTTGGGAACCCAAATCATTGGAGAATGAATTTAAGGTGGAAAGAAATGTTGAAAGTAAAAATATGGCTATGGCTACTAGAAGGACCAATCCTAACATCTATAGAGAGAACAATGCTCCTTCTTCTAAAACACCTCGACCTACAAGGTTGACACCTCAACAATTGGAGGAAA
>ML777267.1:540517-563476 GCA_009831015.1 Picea engelmannii
TTTGAATCATCTTGTACTTGAACATTTAAGTGGGGTAAAAGGAGGTTTCCCCCTCGAAGAGGCTTATTATCTAAAATTATCTCTTTTTCAAGGCGTTGAGTACTTTTTCTGAGGTTTTTCTATGTTATATTGATATTTGGTTCTTAACACTTGAACCTATCATTCCCGTTACCCTCTGCAACCTTCTTGGCTTGTTTCCTACCTTCGATAGGTAAGGCCTATTGTGGATTTATCCTTCAATTTATTGAGTAGTATCAACATCATAGACCCTTGTTCTGTCTTATGGGATTTATGCCTATAATGTTTCTTTGGTGTAAAAGCGTTTCTAGGTTTTTCATAACCCGAATGTCGTTACTCTCTTGAGGTCTTCCACTGGACTAAGTAGAGGTTGGATAGTAAGCTTGTTGTGGAACTGTGCGTAGTCTCAATATGGAGTAAGTTTTCTTTTATGAAACAAACACACCCAATGCCAGTTCCTTCCCATCTGGTTTGTCAAGGGAAGAGGTTTTCTTTGTTTTCATTTCCTAGGGTTCTGTAGTTTATGATTAACGTTACCCATTATAGTCCGTAAGTAAAGTCTGATGTTGGATCCTTGTGAGACTGTGTGGGAGCTGCATTTTCTTTCCTTTCTGTTTAACAGATTACTCTCTAGTGTCACTAGTATATGACCGTTGTGATTCTGAACAGTTTTAGAGAAACCCTACGACATATGAGGTCCTTTTATTTCACATATGTTACTTGTCTTTAACGTTACCTACATCATTGAATTTAGTAGAAAGGTATCATTGTAATGACTGTTGAATTTATGAAAATACTACTCTCGGTAATTCAGTTATGAGGGGTTTTAAACTCAATCAGTTAGGTAGTCTATGTTCTGTGTGAAAGGTTTTTAATATATCTTCGCATCGTTTGAATGTTAAGGAAACTAGTATTACTGATTGTTTCATTTCACTAAATCTGTTTGCGGCTGTATATAATTTCTTTCCTTTGTTTTTTAATCGTTCAAGAGATCTGGTGTGTATCACTAATGATGGGCCCTATTGATGCAAGGGTACCCATTAGGTTTTCATTGGACCGTCTTCCCTAGACCCAGAAGCCAATCCAGTCAGATAGCGATAAGTAAAGGATGCGCGTCTGTAACTCCTGAGTTGAGTACCACTCTGGAACACTCAATTACTACATTTGTCATTCTGTTGATAATTTTTTCATCTATTCTTATTTTATATAAATACTAATATTTGAATATAAATCTTTCTAGGTTTTTGTCTGCACAAACGTTTCAGGTGATTCGTTCCTGTTTCGACACAAAAGGCATTTGAGTTCCCTTTGTAACCCTATAGGACTTCAAGCAGTGCAGGACACGGTTTCATTCTATGTTTAAAGAAATTTGGTAGTCTCATTTGATTACCTGTAAGGACTGGGAAGAGAAGAATTCCCAAATTGTATTCTTGGTTTCTGATCTAGTTACTAAGTGTAATGAATCCCTTGAAGTTTACTCTACGAGACTTCCTTTATTGGTAGTAATATAAATACTGCTGGGTGATTTTACTCACCCATTCTGATTTCGTCCTAAATTGCAACCTATTCTTTTTTTCGTGGCATTCGTCTTTAAATTGTATATTCAGTTTCAAATGTTTGCGTAGCCCAAAATGCAGTTATGCATTGTATGAAAAAGGACTTGTAAAGTTTATGACATTTATACTTTGTAAATAGAACAGACATTTTGTATTATATACATATATAACGCCATACGAATCTTCCACAACGTTTTTCCTTATTTCGAGGTTTTTCTGAATACTGTGATGATGTAGCTTGCTCACTGTAATATTCAGAAGTGTATATTTTCCTCCTCACTTTCGACTTTCGGGTTTGCAAGGGTATGATTGAAAGTCCATTTCACTTAAAATGTTTATCTATATTTCATTGCTATCAGGCTATTACAATTTTTGGGATGACTTATACTTCTTTGTTAACAAAGTTTGCGAATTTACCAGATATGTGTAAATCTATTTCCAGGTTCCAGAATAGTCCTTGAATTCATCGACTCTCGTGCCTCTAAAATTTAGTTACAGATATCTGTAAGTGTTGAGAGACTTTAGATCTGTTCAAAAATTAATTCCATAACTTAATGTATAGTCAACTAGACCTAATTGCCTTCTAAATTCCCAATAATACCTACTAATATATATATATATTTTGTAGTTTTCCCGTAATGAAATCTTGTAATTCACATTCATAATATATATAGTGTAGTTTTCCTGTGATGAAATCTTACAATTCGCATGCTTATTTCACACACACACAGACATATATATTAGATACTCGTATGCATAGTTATCTCTTATTACACTATAACTATTTACAACTGTAGTTCCATTCAGATAGTGTACTCCCGCAAATTAGAGATAACTCATAGGGATATATATGCATATGTAGCATGTGTATGAAATGCTCGAGATACCCATATTTCCCTCCAATGATGATTACTAATAGAAATATCAGATATACAACATGCATTGAACTGGCAACAAGATTCCTAACATAATTAATGGAGTAGGATCCACAAAATTACAGTTACATTTTTCTTCAAAATTAAATAATAGAACATCTCGTGTATATCTGATTCAGGTAAAAATTCCCATAAGCAAATAATTCATCATGACATGTAGATAGAGAAGGGGAAAGTAGAAATATCTGTGCAAAGTTTTCGAATAACAAATCGAATAGCCATGATCCTCCCAACCTTAGAGAAGGACATCCAATTCACTTGTTTTGTTCACCCCTATCCTAACCATGAGTCCATGAGGGCTAACTCGAAACTCCTCCTCAAAAAATGCCTTTCAACTTCAGTAGTCTTCTCCTTGCCCCACACTCAGCAATTAGTGTTCATAATAACAAGTAATCAATAATATTCCCTAGAATACCAGGCAACGTCCTACCTCCTCACATTAGCTATATATCAAAACCAAAAATTCCTAGGTCTTTTTCCCTCTTGGGAATTTTTGCAACTTTCCAAATCCTTGAGTTTTAGGGCCTGCCAATGGCCAAATTCCTAATTTTCCACTTGTCACAATCAACCCTGAGGTAGTTCCAACATGTTCCCCACTCATTGAGTCATAGTCAGTTGATTTCAACATTGTTGTTCCATTTGTCCTCCAGCAATAATTATAAAATATTTTGTTTTCATACAAGTTTCATAGTCAAGTAGTTATTTATACCCAACAGTCATAATTATTAATTACAATTAACCAAATTCAAAATTCAAAATTGCCATAAATGGAAAAAAAATTCCAATTTCGAAATTACCAAAAACGGAATAAATTTTCTAAGAGATTGCAAATTCAAAAATAATTTATTTTTGGGGATGTCACATGTATCATCAAGTTCATAATTGATGTTGAAAGGATTGGACATATAAACATCATCATCAATTTCATCATTTCCAATCATATCATCGTCTATATAATCATCAAGAACATTGTCTCCTACATTTGGTTTTACCTCTTTGATTTATTCATATAACACATCATCAATATCATCTTCATCTATAACATTTTCTGGAACAACTCCTTGAAATGCGCCAACGTATTCCTGTGACACATGAACTAACTTATCCTCTACATCATCTTCTTCTTCAATATCATCTTCTTCCACTACATTATAATTTACCAAACTTCCTCTTGGACCATATCTAACAACATATGACCAACCCCCTCTACCTAGAACCTTTGAATAAAATACCTATTTGCATTGTCTTGGAAGCACATAGGGATCTCATTATGGCTCAATGTTCCTTGTATTGACTATGGTAAATTTGTTAGCATGTTGATTAATAATTCTATCAGGATCATGTTCATTTAATTGTAGCCTATGCCATTTGATGTTGAACATAACTAATTTGAAGGATTTAAAGGCACACTCAATTAGATCATACAAATATCCATAGTATTGATTTTTAGAGACTTGTGGATGTGTATCACTCCTAGAGGAAACATTAGTAACCTGAAACACTGCAGTTATCCCACTATCAAAAGTTTTCATCTTTTCATCCAACTTTTTGATGTGAAATTTGCATCCATTGCACAACATATCATTGTGGTGTTTCAACTGATTTATTCCAGACACGTAAAAAATGCATTTTCAATTGATAAACATATTTATTCTTTGAAATTATGAAAATTAAGAAAAAAAACATGCCATACACATCAATATATTATTCAAAAAAACTAAATAGTATGGGTGAATATATTCTTGCTTGTTTATCTTTTAAACCATAAGCTAAATCAATTTCCCTGTATGTAAGATTGGTATCTCCTTTACATTCAGCTTCTTTGACCAATGAAACCACACCATACCATCATAACCTACCATTCTTATATTGTATACATCCTTCAATCCATACCTTCAACCAATAAATATTTTTTGCCATGTATAAATGTATTGCATCCCACTCTCGAGAAATTGTATTAAAATAAAACAATTCACATATAATCAATTACCATGGTATACCTTCATAATAATGGATTATGAAAGAATACTAAAAATTAAATAAGTATGATATACATAAAAACAAGAAGTCAAATGTATTATAAATTTCCACCATGATCTACTTACTTGTCACTTTCCTCATTCTACCTTTCCCCAATATGTGCTCCCCTTAAAATTTGTTGATGCAGTTGACATACCAAATCCAATCCACATTAATAATTGTAGCTATTTTAGGAATATATTGAGTAATATAACCATGGTTTTATATACCATATATCCCTCTATCATAGAACCCTCAGGACGTGCTCTTTTTCTAACCAAATCCTTGAATTATTTCAAGTTCCTCTTAGCCATCGACATTGACCTTGTTGGCCCTTAACCAAGTTTTAAAGAAACATTGGTCGTGTTTGGCCACTTTTGGGACTTCGACAAGCTAGTCCGAGATCGAGTGCCTAGGAAAAGTGGAGAGTAATGAAGTTTATCCCTCTTGGAGAGATAAATCAGAAGTTTCTTATGTTTGCCCAAAATTTTCCATAAACCCCTTTGGGATGAATAGTCTCTTCCGTACAATTGCAGATGTTGGGTAAGTCTTAGGACCCGATTGGTTAAATTAAATCGTGGGATCTCACTTGTTTTGCGGGATTGTGGAAAGAGAAAAGGGTTTTTAGGTTTTATGTAATGGGTTTTGGGATTTTATCCCATGGGTTAACCCATGTTTAGGCATTTTTGTAATTGTATAATAAGTAGCTAAGTGATGTAAGAAATATATCTGGTTGGCTATGTGCACCATATGTGGTAGTAGCATTCGGATTAGTGCATGAATACTAGTGGCTATGTGCGTGATAGGTTGATTTTGGGTTAGTGCATGAATACTAGTGGCTATGTGCGTGATAGGTTGATTTTGGCTTAGTGCAAGAAGTTGTAAGTGATTTTTGCTATTAAGGAGTTGGCTCTATGCCTTGACCTAATTTTGAGGAAGGTGGATCTAGTGTGTTGTGCACAGATCACTTGTCCATTGCAGAGTTGGGCTTTGTGGATTTGTGCACAGGAGTAGATGAATGTAAGGAGATCGAAGACTAATAAAGAAGAAGAAGAAGTTGGTGGACGTACCCACACACTGGGGTGAACCATGTATATCCTGTGTCTTGATATGCTTTGTGTGATGTTTCTCATGTGATTATTTCGTTAGTGTTGTTTATGTTATGTATAATGGATGCATATGATGTTGTAGCTTAGTGCTTAATGATGTGAATGAAAGATAGATCTGAGATAATGTTGTGTGCTAAGTGATTGGAAATGTTAGATATTGGTTGTTACTACGCTTCTCTGTAATAAGGGTTAGATTTGTGATTTGAATGAGGATCATAATCTAATGCATGTTGTTGGCTAAGTGCTTTGTTAAGTATTGTAATAATAGATATGTTTCCTATCTTGGTTGTATACACTTGATTCCTACAACCCCCCTTGCCTCTACCTTGGGTGAGACTTAATATGCTTCGCAGGTGTTTCTAAAAGGGCCAGTAGTTAGGGTTTTGTTGGTGTGTTGTTGAAGCGTTGAACCCTGGGTCTGCCCAGGTGCCAACAAATGGTTCCATTGTCGGGACATAAAACTGTGATTGATGGGAACTAAAGAAAAGAGAATGCTATGTTCATATATCTGTTGTTGTAGTGCGCAGTATTGTACTTGAATTGTGAAGATCTGTTCTACGAAAGAAACCAGATCTGAAAGAAGGAGGTAAGATCTTAAAGCATTGTGCTCTAGTAAAGGTAAGATAAGTGGAATTTTTTTCTTCAAAAGTATGAATCTATGTATGTGTGATAGATTTTTTTCTAACCTGAATGTTAGGGCCCAGTTAGAAGAAAGAGGTGATCTGAATAAATTTTATAGAAATAGAGAAATATATGTTATTCCTATGCATAGAAAGAATTTTTGGACTAATAAGTGGATGCAAGAACCTAATTTTTTTTTTTGCAGATTGTAGGTACAACAATGTGATCCCAGTGCATAGAACAAGAGAGGCTAGGGCTCATTTAAAATAAAAAGAGGATTGACACTGTGTTATAATTGTAGGAGACCAGGACATCTTGCTAAAGATTGCCCTAGTATAGGTCCTATTTGTCTTTGTTGTAAAACTATTGGTCATGAGGTTGAAGATTGCCCAAGAATGATTGCTAAAGTTGAAAAGATGAACAAGAGACAAGAAAACTATAAATAAGGTCAAGAGATTGAGAATCATATAGAAAAAGAGTCAAATACTATGTTAATACAGTGAAAAGAAGAAATGGATGATCACAGAAACATCAGTTTACCAGAGATCCTGAAAGAAAAACAACAAATGGTTTCAAGAATAGAAGACTTCAACATAAACTGTGTATTAGATGAAGAAACACATGTGGACATTATGCCACAAAGCACTTGGGAAATTTTGGGAAAGCCTGTTATGATACCTTCATTAGGAAGGATAGGCTTCTTTAAAGGAAAGATGATAACCCTATGTGGAAGAGTTACTAATATACCAATGATTTCTCATGAAACATCGACAAAAGAGGAATTTGTAGTTATTAGGTTTGTTGAGAACAACGCCCCTTTTCCTCTTTTACTAGGAAAGACTTGATTGAGAAAGAACACATTAGAAGGCAAGAAAAGAATAAAAAGAAATAACTAAGAGATTTCATCACTTGAAGAATAGATCGACTGATAGAAGAATGTGAAGTTGAGTCAAAGTAGCCGAATGAAAGAGAAGTGGTTGTCAACTTTGAAAGAGCGCAAGAAGGGTTGAAGGACCTATCCATAAAAGAAGAAATCATGTCCACCCAGGACCTAGTAAGGAAAGAGGTGTCATCTCTAAACCCTCTAAAAGAACATCAACAACATGAAGTCATTACGCTAATAACAGATAAGAATAAGAATGGGAAGAGGAATCCAAAGACTTAGAGAATGAGAAAGAATGTAAGGAAGATCAGTAAGAAGAAATCCAAGTTAGAAAAACTATGGGAAATTCCAAAAATGACTTTGCAAGAGACAGATCTGCAGAACTTGAACCTCTTCGGAATAGCAGAACAATGAAAAATGGGACTTCTCCACGATGAAGTTATATGACCATTGGAGGCGCCCCGATCATTAGAATGACGCTCTGAAATGGATAGAAATGCAGTTATTTCGAAAAATATCATCATTAGACCATTGAGACCATGCCATAACAGACGAATGCATGCATGCAGGGACCAGACCCTCACCAGTTCTACCCAGGGAAGACTTAAGATCTCTCGCTAGCACAACGCATAAAGGAAGCCTATGGCGATGTAGAGAAGGGAAAGTGAGGCTACAAGGTGGCCTCCATCCATGATGGCATAGTGCGCTTAGATTGTCACATTATAGTTGGTAATCATGTCATAAAGAACCGCCCAACACAAATCATTGGATTTGTAGTAGACCTTGCAGGAAAGTGCGTAGAAGGCATGCATATGAGCTCGGTGATTTACCTCGTCAACGAGTTGGAGAAGGACTGTTGCGAAGAACAATATTAGGGATATGAGTTTCATTTTAGTTGGTTACTGATATTGATTGCATTTGTCTCTTGGAAAATGCTGGAAGGAGCAGACTTCTTGGAAGTTGAGTCATCAGAGCCATTGATAGCAAGGTTCTCCACCTTTTGGTATACAAACGATATGGAGAAGCAGTTGAAATTGAATGCGGTGTTCCATGATTACTACTTATAGCTAAATAACACCATTGAAGCATTCCGATGAATGACACCTAACACTTTTCATCAGTACATGCCACTAGCAAAGTTCTCTGCAGATCGACACTTTATTTACATCACTGCACGTAGGGATGAAAGTAAGGAGGAGCTACATTCCTATTACAAGCTGACCGACGAAGACATGGATGAGCTCACCAAAGAATGTCCAACATATTTCCTTGTACCAGTGGAAGATGCAAAGCTCTCTGATCCCAACATCATGGGAAGATCCCTGGTCACCCGGGTCGAACATGATGGACAGACCAGTGAAAAATAAAATAATAAAAAGGAGAAAGTGTAGAACATAGAAATTGATGAGGAGGACAATGCCTCAGAGGAAAGTAGGTTGAACTCACTTGCAGGAGGAGGAGGAGACGAAGTGAACCAAGAAGAAGGAGAGGAAGAAGGAGAAAATCAAGACAAGGAAAAAGTGACACCACCGAAGGATCCCCTTATAGAGGCCGAAATATCGACGAAAATGAATTTTTCCCCATAGAAACCATTAGTATGGAAGAAGACCCGAGCCAATAAGCCTCAGTCAAAGAATGTGTTGACAGTGGACGATATCGATCTCATCATCACAGTTGTAGAAGACGCCTCATAGGATATCCTGTAGAGACACGGAGTGAAGCAAGAAATTTTTTATGACATAATAGAGAAAGAGATCAAGGACATACAACAAGCTATCCATTCAGGCTGCCCACTCCCTAGTGTGCCTTCTTTAACGAAAATTGCATAATTGGGGGATGAGCCTACCCAATTACGAATATTAGCAGATGCAACAGAGGCTCTACTTTTTCGAGTTTAAGACAAAAAGGAGCAGGCTAGAGAATATGTGAAGAAAGAAAAGGAGGAGATCTTATACAACCTTTGAGTTGCGCAGCAGGAGACATATAAAATCAGGGCGATGTTCGAGGAGGATAAAGAGAAGATGCAAAGAGAAAAATACCATCTTCTCGTAGACCATACTATGGTCAAAGAAGAAGAGAATAAATCACTTCTCTCTGTGTCGGGCTTGGCACAACAGGAACTAGAGTCAACTGAGATGTAAGTGGGGAAGCTCTCTGAATCCATTCAATATCTTCAAGAAAGATTAATGGAGCTATAAATCCAAGAAGTCCTTACCACTCTGCAAGAAGTGCATGTTCAGAGGGAAGAAGATGCCAAAAATAAAGTAGAAAGAATCAGGGCACTCACCTCAGAGTGTAAGAATCTGAGTGATCAGAGTGTGCAGACCTATGAGCACCTTGCAGAAGACCCAGAGATGAAGAAACTAGAATAATAACTCCAGGAGGCGAAGCAACAGGAATCCATTATGCAGGGGCAAAGGAAGTTGCTTACTACAATTGGGAAAATGAAGCGATCACAGGAACAACACATAGTCTAGCAATAGTTTACTACCATCCAGAGAAAAGTCATGGAGGTGACACAGAGACTCCAGCCAATGCAGGATGAAGCCTGTATGATTTTTGAAGAAATTTAAGGCCAAGGATTGCAACTAGACCATGCAGTTACAATGATAGAACAGTGCCTGAAAGGGCCTTTTACAGAGAAAGTAATTTAGGAGTTCACCAAGTAGGAGGCTCTATTGAAGTAGAAATTCAAGGAATCTTGAGCTAATCTCAAGGCCTTCGAAGTATCCTTTCCCAGATCTTAGTGACTCAGGACGAGTCACAGGTGAGCGTTGGGGGCCTGTTGTCCCTTGACCAAGTTTTGAAGAAACATTGGTCATGTTTGGCCACTTTTGGGACTTCGACAGGATGGTAGAAGACGAAGCACCCATGTGAAGTAGATATCACGGGATCTCTCTTGGTTTTTGGGCTTGTGGACCGGGAAATGGGTTTTTAGGTTTTATTTAACAGGTTTTTGGATGTCATCCCATGGGTTTACCCATGTTCAGGCCTTTTTTTAATTGTATAAATTAGTATCTAAGAAATGTAAGAAATAGATCTGGTTGGCTATGTGCACCATATGTGGTAGCATCATTTGGCTTAGTACATGAATACTAGTGGCTATGTACGTGATAGGTTGATTTTGGCTTAGTGCAAGAAGTTGTAAGTTCTCTGTGCTATTAAGGAGTTGGCTCTGTGCCTTGACCTGGTTTTGAGGAAGTTGAATCTACTACATTGTGTGCAGATCACCTATCCACTATGGATTTGGGCTCTGTGGCTTTGTGCACAGGAGTAGATGAATGTAAGGATATCAAATACTAATAAATAAGAAGAGGAAGTTGGTGGATGTAGCACCACACTGGTGTGAACCACGTAGATATTGTGTCTTGATATGCTTTGTGCGATGTTACTTGTGTGATTATTTGCTTAGTGTTGTTTATGTTATGTATAATGGATGCATGTGCTTTTGTAGCTTAGTGTTTAATTATTTGAATGAATGCTAGATCTGAGCTAATGATGTGTTCTAAGTGATTGGAAGTGTTAGATCTTGGTTTTTATTGTGATGCTCTGTAATAAGGGTTAGATATGTGATGTGAATAAGGATCATAATCTAATGCATGTTGTTGGCTAAGTTCTATGTTAAGTATTGTACTCACAGATCTGTGTCCCATATTGGTTGTACACACCTGAGTCCTACAACCCCCCTTGCCTCTACCTTAGGTGAGACTTCATATGCTTCCAAGGTGTTGCCTAAAGGGCTGGTAGTTAGGTTTTTTTGGTCCGTCGTTGAAGCGTTGAACCCTGGGTCTACCCCTGTGCTAACAGACCTTGTCTATACATGTCCACACTTTTCAATATCCTCAACTTGGTGTATGAGGTAGTGTTCTTGTTCTTTGAAAATTGTCATAGGTAGATACTTTTGTATTTCAGACATTAGATGAGAAGATATCATAGGTATATATCTTCTTTATCAATTTCTTTAGATGAAAATCATTTACAAATGATGCAAGAAAATCACAGGTTTTAACAAAAAAGTATATTTTACTATATTAGAAGTAAAGAGCATCAAGTGAAATATAACTTGTACAACGAATTGAACAAATTACAATTTTCATATAAATCGCCACTTACCTCATGTATTTTTCAAGATCATATATAACGTGTTTGGAATTGTTGTCAAAGTTGTCTAGGAGAGATACAAGTAGAACATATTGTAACAAAAAAAATAAACCATTATTTATTCCCAAATTAGTAGAAAAAAAACACTAGCAATATGTTTCACCAATATACAAATATATATAAAAAAATAATTACCTTAATGAAGTTATGCCAATAATGAGTTTTTACCCCACATAATTCACCTTTTTTTGTTAGGATATTCTTAATGTTTGAATAAAATCTAGTGGGAAACTTATTTTTTTAAATAGCCTCTTTAGATCCTTGTTTTTTTTCTCTATCAATAACCATGGAAGGATGCCTATATTTTGGTATCCATCACTATTTGAATGAGTCACACTTTGCATTGCATGATTGGCCTCTTTAATGTCATTACAAATATTTTCAATTTTTTCTTTCACTCCTTCCATCTAAGATTCACCATAATGTTTATGTTACATTATTCCCGATGTGCATGATATAAAAAAATGGACAATTTCTAGGTTCCCATAGTAAGGGAGCCTGCTAAATTGTATAGGATAACTTTCCATTCCTCGTGGAAGTTCCCCATTATTAATTCTTTCATGACAACCTTCAAGGTGAAGCATAATTTAGGATATTACAACGAAATTGTCAATTAGTACAATGAACAAAATGCAATAAAAATATAAAATATTCCAAACATTTCATGTATGATACATATATGTTTTGATACATACCATGACGATTTCTATTATATTGCAACTACCATAGGCGAGGTTTCATTCTCCGTGGTTTTAATCTAGTCTCTTCTTTCCCATTGACAATATGTTTTTTGGTAGTTTTATACCTATGGTTCTTAGAGAGGAAGTTCATATACTCATAAAACACCTCCTTTCCTAAACCTCTTGAACGATAATATTTCATCTTAGGACCACAAAATGGACATGCAAATTTACCCTTTGTTTGAAGACATGCAAGAGATTGATTAAATTTTATATTGACTATTCAAAGTATGATTAATGAAGGAATTATGTATTAAAAAACATGAATGGTATGAAATTCATAAAATTAAATACTATTAAAGTGGAGTGTAATGGTATAACATACCACGGGGTTCATCAAGAGATCTAAGTAAACTGTATGGTAGGGTTTGACAGTCGTGGTCTCAACAGTGTACAAAATGGTTACCAAAGCGGGTGAGAGTGGAATCCCATCATACAAGAAGGTAGTGGTGGATAGGGGGAAAGGCCCATGAGGCATTGGGTTCAAAGAACCGATGACGTGAACCTTGGTATCAGGATCGAAAAATAACTAGGAGAGAAACTAGGAAAAAAGGAATCGCGTGGGGGAGGCATCCAGAGAAGCATAGAAGGTGGCACAGGAACCAACGAACCCCAGTGGGGAAGATGGGCACAACCCATGTAGACCTAAAAAAAAAATGATACCCAAGGTTATACTGGAAGACCCAGAAACACAACTCTATCAGGACCAGATGAAGATGCATGCACTAATCTGCAAGTTCATGGGGTTGTGGCCCACAGGAAGAATGTTGTGCAACTGGATAAAATATCAATGGAAGCCAAGTGGAGAAGTGGAACTCCACCTAGGTTTGAAAGGGTTTTGACAACAGTCTTCATGAACCTGGAGGATAGGGATAAAGTCTTTGAAGGGAGGCCATACTTCCATGCCTTAGCATGTTTGTACATGCGATCGTGGAAGAAAAACTTCTCCCCAAATAAAGAAACTTTTGAAAATGTCCTAGTCTAGCTAAGGTTTTACTCCTTACCGCTAGACTACTGGTTGTCATCCACCTTCGAAGCAATCAGGAAAAAAGTTTGAAAATATGTTAATACATCGAAATAAACCCTAAAAGGGAGATATACATCCTATGCAAGGATATGCATAGAGATGGATGTGTCGGGGGCACTCCCGGAAGCCATAAGCCTGAAATTCAGGGATCAAGAATGCATACAAAGGATCGATTACAAGAAGATCCCATTTAGATGAAGAAGATGTCATGAGCATGGACACTTAATCAGAGAATGTTCACTCAATAAAAAACAAGAAACAAAAAACACCAAAACACAGCAGGATGAAGACGGGTTTGTAAAACCGAACCACGAAAATAGAGCAAACAAGAAACCAAGCAAATTCCCAATAGAAAGAAACCTGGAAGCTAGGACTAGACTAGAAGGATGGGATAGATCTAATCAAGGGGAAGGAGGAGGAAAGGAAAATACCAAAGCTATATTAGCTAGGGAACAAGCAACTCAGGAGAACACCGATATTCTAGGTAATAAGAGAGAACAAGGAGGTATCGCAAGTCCTATGGAAGGAGGAATGGAACATGCCAACACACCAATGCATGAGGGAAATGGAGATTCAGATATGATGCCAAGAAGGGTAGGGACGAAAGATCCTAATCTTAGAAACATTATGGAAAGGGAAGGAATAGATCGTCCGAACATCTTGGAGCAATGAAAAAAACAGGGAGTAGACAATGTGCTAGAGAAGCAACTAGATTGTATCCAATTCATTTTCCTTCTAAGGGAGGCATAAAAATCCAGAGGGATCAAGCATACGCATGACGATATAGGACACATGGGAATCAAATAAGGCAAGGGGAACCCACAACACTCACCCAAGCAGACGAGGCAGAAGAAAGATAGGAAATCAAACAATGTAGCCCTACAAGAACTACGAGCCCTGCTGATAAATTTAGGTAAGATCAAAAATATCTTTCCCAAATCCCCCCCACATGTTTAAATCAAGATTATAAAATGGAATATAAGAGGCCTAAACATCCCACGAAAGAAAACAATCCTTAAAAATAGACTGAGGAAGGAACAACCCGACCTCTGTTTCATTCAAGAGATAAAATGCACTGTAGAAAAAATGAAAACAATCAGTAAAAAACAATGGATCAAGTACAATATGTTGGTTGTCGAAGGCCAACGGATGTAAGGAATTATACTCACCTTATGGAACCCACAATTACTGAACCTACTAGCAGTCGAAGCCACGAGACACACACTCTCGATTAATATGCAAATTATAGGTAACACCCAGGTGACTCTATGCACCAATGTGTATGGTCCCTAGAGGTTGGAGGAAAAAAGAAGAATGCTCGTAGACCTAGAAAATCTAAAGGCCATATCCCACAACCTCCACTTGATCTTGGCAGGGGACTTCAACATAATCATGATACTTGTAGAGAAAAAAGGGGGCACCAAGAGACTAGATAGAGATGTGAAGGAATTCTCAGCTTTCATTGATACAATGGAGATGGTAGACATCAGAACCAACAATGGTCAGTTCACTTGGAATAAAAAATGAAGTAATCACTACCAAGTATCTACAAGGATAGATAGATTCTTGGTGTCAGAGTCCATCATTCTACAGGGACTAAATTTATATTGCAACATCCTTCCATGGGGGGGTTCATACCATTGGCTAGTCCAATTGGAAACAAACTTCTAAACTACTTCGAAGAACAAACCTTTTAGATTTGAGAAATTTTGGATCAAACATCCCACCTTCAAGGAGAAAATCAACCAATGTTGGAGGGAGGAATTAACAGATCAAGGGATAAGGATGTTCAAAATTTATAAGAGACTCAAGTACATCAAACACAAACTCAAGAAGTGGAACAAGGAAATCTTTGGGAACATAAACCAAGAAAAAAAAATATTGAGGATAGAATGAGGATACTCCAGGAACTCTGCATAGACGATGGTTACACAGAGGATTGAAAAATAAAAGACATTCAAATGACCTAGGAATGGGAAGCAATATGGCAACATGAAGAAACTCTATGCTACCTAAAGTACTGAATCAAGTGGCTAAAGGAAGGCGAGAAAAATACCAAGTTTTTTCATAGAACCACCATTGCAAGAAGAACCCACAATAAAATCTTGAAAATTAGGGATCAGGATGGGATCGAAAGAGAATCCCACAAGGAAATTGAAAATAAACTAGTCAATCACTTCCAGGGGATAGTGCAACAACCCAACCAAGAAATAACTGAGGCCATGCAAAGGATAACTCAGCACATCCCCAGGATGGTCATAGAGGAACAAAATATCAATGTAAACAAACCCATAACAAAGGAGGAAATCGACCAAGTGGTCTAGGAGATGCCCAATGGAAAGACCCCAGGCCCAGATGGCTTGACAATGGAATATTTTAAGGCTTGCTAGGAAGTGGTTAAACATGATGTTTATGGGGTGGTGGAAGACTCAGGATGTTCAGTCTTTGTATTGAAAGCGTTAAATGCCACAATGATCACTATAATCCCAAAAGAAAATGAAGCAAGGACCCAAGATCGCTACAGGTTGATAGATTTATGTAATGTTGTTTACAAGATAATTTCCAAAGTCATAGCCAATATACTGAAACCGCTCCTACCCACACTGATTTCACAGGAGCGGGTGGGTTTTGTAGAAGGAAGAAAATACTGGATAACATCATCCATGCCCATGAACTTATACACACGCTAAAAATCCAAAGGAGAGGGGGGATGATAATCCAACTTTCCCTAGAGAAGGCTTATGACAAGATTAACTAGCACTATATGGACAAAACGTTGGAATGCTTTGGGTTTCAGTAACACTAGATCAACTAGATTGTCAATATAGTCTCAGCGAAAAGCTACTCAATCCTAATTAATGGAGCACCAACAAAACCCTTCTGGCCTTTGACAAGCATCAGACAAGGAGACCCGATGTCCCCCTTCCTGTTCATTATGATCATGGAAGTGCTCAATAGAAGAATAAAAAGATAAACTATAGTAGGAGAACTAAAAGGAATCAAACCTTTCGAAGACTTTCCAACCTCCACACACCAACATTTCACTGATGACACCCTAGTCCATGGTTCACACACGGTCAAGGAAGAAAAAACCTATAAAAGAATTTTAGAATATTTTGGGGAATCCTCAGGGGCAGATATCAACCACTCCAAATCCATGATATATTTCTTCAACACTAATCCTACAATTCAAAGAAACCTAGCCAACATTCTGGGGTTTGAACACAAAATGCTCCCAATGAAATACTTGAGAATTCTCCTGACGAACGAAGCTTGCAAAATGGAAACATGGGAAGGAGTGATCAACAAACTGAAGGAGAGGGTAAAATATTGGACTTACAGAGATATCAACCTGGCAGGGAGGCTTATCTTCACCAAATTGGTCCTACAAGAAATTTCAGCGTATATGATGTCAGTGTTCCCGACTTGCAAAGGAACACTACAAAATATAAGAGCCATTCAAAGAGACTTCCTATGGCAAGGTGATGAAAATAAAAATAAATGGGCCTTGGTATCCTGGTAGAAGGTTTTTCGACCAAAAAGGAAAGGCTGCCTAGGGTTACAAGACCCACAGTTAACCAACTAAGCCTACGGGGAAAAACTCTAGTGGACTCGATGGATCAAGGAAAAATAAGTACCATGGGAAAACCTATGGAAGGCCAAGTATGTCCCAAAAATCAATGGTCAAGACCAAATTTGACTCATGGGAACAAGGGAGGGATCATCCATCTAGAATCTCACCTGGCGCAACAAGAATTGGATTCATAAACAGAGGTTCTGGGAAGTCATAAATGGATAAATTGCCAAATATGTGGAGGACGCTTGGCAACAGGGACCCAGAATGGAAAATCCAGACAGGGAGGAGCTCCAACAGGAAATGACAATGCAAGGAAAAAAACAATCCATCACTACTGGAAGCCAAGAAATGATAGTGACATATGGAGGACTTGGGACAAACTCAATCCACAAAATAGAGATCGTATCACAACTCTAGCAAAAGAGGTGGAAGAGAAATTGGGGAAAAAGAAAATTACAGTCTCAAAGGACGAGAAACAATTAAGTTGGGTTAGGGAAAATGGTGGGGAATTCAACTTAAAAGAAGCATGGTATTACATCGCGGACCAGGATCAATAGGACTTAGCACAACAGTGGGGAAAAATCTAGAGCATCCCCCAATGGCCAAAAATCAAAATGTTCAAATGGTTAGTTCTCGACAACTAAATTCTAACCTGGGAAAACCTCAGGAAAAGGGGTTATATAAACCATTCTCATTTCCACCTATGTCAATCTAAGGAGGAAAAAACCAATCACCTCATCGATAAGTGCAGTTACACAATAGAGTTATGGGATTGGGCGTCAGGCATCTATCGTCGGTCCAATATAATCTAGGGAAACATCAGTGCAACCATCAACAATTGGAATGAGAGCTACAATGAAAATGAAACGGTGAACCTCTGTTGGAACCTAATGTCAGAGATGATCATATGGGAAATATGGAAGGAGAGGAATCATTGCATCTTCAGGAATGAAATCCTACCGGAAGGAAATATCAAGGATGCAATTGTCTCAAAAATACAGGAAACAATGCAGAGTCACAACTACAGGAAGGAAACAATGAAACTCATAGATCATGACTCCCGCATCCAAGAGTTTTTTCACCTAAAATATGGGTGCAACAACACAATGGTAGGGTAGGATCCATAACTCCAACTAGGCGACTGCAACTAGACCCCCCCTCCATTAAGGTTCCTCAAATTAAACTTTGACAGGGAAACAAAAGGAAACCCAAGAGTGGAAGGGATGGGAGGAGTGATCAGAGACAATGGTGGTAGCATCATTCAGTTGTATGTTGGGCATATGGGAAACTCAACCAACAACGCCATAGAATTTGGAGCCCTAGAGCTTGGCCTAGAAATACTAAGGCATGAAAGGATGACAAACACTATCGTGGAAGGAGACTCCACCTTGGTCATGAATACAACAAAGAGACTCTAGAAGGGAACTAGGGTGGGCAAGGTTCAGAGACACTGGCGCCTAGATCTCTCCCTATAGAAAATCTAGGAGCATCTAAAAACTCTGAACACAGTGGAGTTGCACTGGGCCCGCAGGTCAGCGAATGGCCTAGTGGACAGACTAGACAACAAGGGGGTTAAAAAGGAAGTTTCCGAACTAGAAACTACCTGGACCAACCTCCCAAATGAACAACTCAGAACATATTTCATCCACCTAGCAACAAAAGACCGTGAAGGAAGGTTAAGAAAGGAGGGTCACATCGAGAAGGGTAGTGCAAGGCCTGGAAGTAGGCACATAGGACCCATGAAGGATATTATTGTCAAACTGTCAGTCACAAATGACCATCCAGGATTAGCATAAACAATCGGTGAGGGTACGACAACAAAACCCTTGTAACATAAAGACTTACAGGGAAAGCACGTGGGAAAGAACATACATCAAAATTTTTGCAACAAGTGACGTAAGGAATGAGGGAGTGACATGGCTCACAATATATCCTCCATGCCAAAGTACAAGTTTGAAGAGGAGAACAATAGTATATCAAACGAGAAGGGGCAGGGACTTGCACAAGGATAAAGGACGAGTCAAAATGATCATACTATCTACCACCGGGAAAAAGGATGGGAAGGATCACCACTATGGACAAGCCATGATTGGGAGGACAATATCAGAGAAGGAGAAGATAAATAAAAGGAAAGACAACAGGAATAGTCTCAAATAGAAGGTGCACAACTACAAGGGCTACCAAAGATACAAGGGAAGGGAAAGGAATAATCCCTATGAAGTGAGGTACAGGTTGCGTAACCAACAAAGGAGTTGTGACAAACCAAGTGGGATGTTGAGAATGAAGTGGTTGCACAGGAAGAGGAATCCCCTTGGAAAGGAAGTTCCAAATAGTCCATGGCGAGTGTCAAGAATGGAGTAGGTGGCAAAATATGCGGAGGGCACCTTTCAAACAATGGTTGCATCAAAAGAAAAATCGACCATCACCCGTTGGGAAAAGGAAATCAAAGAAAAGTGAAAAGGAAAAGCTCGGGATGCATTGGCACAAGAAGTGGAATGGGTAACTAATCTGGGGGCCACGTAGCCCAGGGAAACCCTCTACCATAAAACAATGGATATGGTGTGGCTAACTAAGATGATGATCAACAAAGTGATTTCGGAAATGGAAGAATCTAGATGGGAGGATAACACATATCACAAGAAAATGCTGGAAGAAATCTAGAGTTGCCTCAACATCCTGGAAACTATTACCAATCTGTTAGTTGAGGTCGAGAAGGATTAGAAATCCAAGATGAAGAGGTTGGATGCTCAATTTCACCTCTATCTGTGCTATGTCCATCACATGGACATCACACCAGCCTATGGACATGGTGCGCCAACCCACATCAAGAAGACTCACACGATCTCCCAGAAGGAGGATAACAAGAGTCGAGCAGATGATGGGAAGAAACACAACATTGTCCTGGATGAGTGAATGGTTAGTCGAATGGTTAGCTCGGACACTAGCGTCTCCAACCTAGTGCATAGTCTTTGTGTCTATTTTTTTTTATGTCTATGATACTTTTCCTTTTCAAACTAGCTATGGTGGGACTGGCCTGATTTCCCCTGGTGTCAAACCAGTCTCAACCCTCATATATATCAGTAATCCCAACTTGGGAACCCCTGGTCTGGTTTCCTACAAGGAAGGCTAGGAGGCCCCCCTTTTTGTATCATAATCTATTTTTCAGTAATACAACTTCTTACACTCACTTACAAAAAAAACCAAAACATTATAACATACCACATAAATGTGTTATCCCTGGGGAAATCATGAATTTTCCATACAAGCATTGCATGGATTTGAAATTCCCTTTGTGCACCTACTGGTAGAGAGATATCATACATAGTCATTCCCTTCCATGACTCTAGTAACACATCGATAAGAGGCTCTATATACACATTCATATATTTGACTTGGTACTTACCTAATTGATTGAACATACAATAGATATTTACTACATATATGAGTAAATAAAAAAATATCAAACATAATTATACGACATAATTGAACATATATGAGTAAAAAAAAAAAACATTATGAAACAAACAAGACAAATGAGATGTTACCATGTTAAAAGAAATTATTCTAAAACAATACCTAGAACACTCATTGCCAACATTATGTGATCCCTCTTTATTGACATCCATGAAGGAATGTTATTTTTGATAACAAAAATAGGCCAAAGTCAATAAGTATATATGAGCTCTCCAAATGGATTGACATCGTCAGTTGCAAATGAAATCCTATGATTACAAGGTTTCCCTTTAAAACGTGGCCATATTTCCTCTATATTCTTAAATGAAAATCATATGCAAGCATTTGAAGAAGACCATCTTTACTTCTATCCTTTGCATGGTAATCCATAAATTGTGCTATGAGTTTTCACCTGAATAATCGTTGCAAACGTGGAATTATGTAAATATAACGAAGAACCTTGTGAGGCACCTTTTTTGTTACTTGATTGGTTCTATATCTACTAATTTTACATTTCAGACATTCTTCCTTCGACAAATGTTCTCCATAATACAAAATATGATCATCAGGACATGCATGATTAACTTGAAACTCCATTCCAATATATTTCATAATGGCATGTATATATTAGTATGTTCGACATAAAACATTTAACAATGGTAACAAAAATTCACCTAAAAATATACAACACAAAAAATCAAGATTGGTTAATTTAAAGAATATTAATCGTAGATATTGCATCCAAATTTTACAGATGATCAACTAACAATAAAAATACAGGAAAAAATAAAGCCTTTATCATCATGTACTAAATGTGAGAAAACATATTACATACCTTAGGTGTTGTGTGACACAAGTGTTTGAAAACCCATTCATAATATTTAAGTTCACCAACAACAATATAGAAGAGAGAAGACTTGTTTTGGATCCTTCATAAAGAGGTTGTGTTTCCTTTTGAAGCACAAGTATATAAAAAACACCATCAAGTTTATCATCATCATCATCATCCATTCTAGCAGTATTAATTGTCTCCTGGGTCAATAAATTTGTCCCATATTCTTCAATTATGTTATTAGCATCATAATATTCTTCCATATGAACATTAACTTGATCTTCAATATTTGTTCCATGTTCCTGAATAGACGCTTGTACTACAACCATGTCTTCCTCCATGGGCAGTGCAATAGAGAATCGTTCCTTTATAATTACAAACAATCAAGTAATATTAGTGTATATAAAAAATATTAAAATGATATAAACACTAAAAAATTAATATAATATAGGTAAACAAAGACAACAAAGACAAAGATAGACACTTTTCTTGACATGTGTAAAGAGAGACACTTTATGAGATATATCGTCACAACCAACAAAAACAACATGATATTCTTATTTCATATTCATCATCATGTCATATTATTTCTTAATTTCACCTGGAGACCACAAGTGTTAAGTGGATGGAAACTTCCCTCGTCCCAACATGGAGACAAAAATTTAATTTATAAGGGGTTGAGAGTTGAGGGAGTATGGGGTTGAGAGATGAGGGAGTATTAGGGGTCAAGGATTGAGGTACTTAATTATTTAGGGTTTTATAGGGGGTGAAGGGATAAGGGATTATGGGTTAACATGTTATTGTTCATCCAACGGTTAGGGGTACTTATAAGTTTGTATTATGTATGGAGAAATAATATTAGGTGAGAGAAAGAAACAAAGACAACAAATCAATTATGAAACTTGTTAAATTTATCAATATGTTTATGAATATGTTGAAAAAATATAGGAAAATGTAATTTTGCTTGACATGTAGAAATAGAGACATTTTGTGAGATATATATTCACAACCAAAAAAAAAAAAACCTCTTCTTGTTTCACCTTCATCATTATGTCATATTCTTCTTTTATTTCACGTTATGACCACAACTTTTAAGTTGATGGAAAGTTTCCCATAACTTGGAGACCACAGTTTATAAGGGGATGATACTAGCTTATATAATCCTCTAATACCCGACCCTTAAAACAACCCTAACCTATAAATGATTAACTCCTAACCCATTAATCCCTAGCCCCTAACCCATCAGACCTTATCCCCTTAATCCTTAACACCTTAACCCCATTCCCCCTAACCCTTAACCCCTTAACCCCTAACCCCTAAACCATTAGCCAATAACCCCTAAGCCCCTAAGATCCTAAACTATTAACCCCTAACTTGGCTTAAACCCTTAATACATAACCCTCAATCCCTAACCCTTACTCCCTAAAACACCATTAACCTCTAAATCCCATAGGACCTAAACCCCTAAACCTACCTTAAACCCTAACCCCTTAACCATTGAGCCTTAATGGCCTTATTAACCCTTAAACCAATAAATATTAACCACTAACCCATTACACCCTATACCCCCCTAAAAATCAAACCCTTTAACCACTAAACCCTACCCTGAACCCTAATTAAAATATACATCTTATGTATGCTTCTTCTATTCTTAACTTAATCTCAATTTGTTGTGTACATAGAATATATCCATAAAGAAAAACAAATCATTAGTTTTCTTCTACATTTAACATAAAAACGTTTACAAATACAATCTACAATATAAAGGCATATAATGAATAACTCATCAAGGGATGATAATCATTCCCACCTTCAAGGTGTCCATACTCTATACAATGTTTTTTAGTTTTTTTTATTAAAAGTCTCCTTTTGTTATAACCCTTTCACTTTTTACAAGGACAATAACATTTTCCATCATCCAAAGCCTTAGATGCTGATCTCACATCTCCTTGTCCTTCTAGAGGAATGTTATGTTGCATTTTCCCTTACCAAATGTTTAGTGATGATTATCTTCAAAAATCAACCTAA